>VNJN01000519.1:0-49831 GCA_008042485.1 Drosophila mayri | reverse complement strand
AGATTTTATTTGCCCACGCTGGGCGAGATTCCGCTACCGGCCCTGGAGTTTCCCAGCGGCCAGACCCTTCCCCTAGAGACTGGAGCCGTGGCTGACGGGATCCCGCCAGCCGGCTCCCGCGCCCGCAACCCTGACCTATGACCGCGGTGCCGGCGTGCCCGAGCTGCCGCGGCCCGTCGGCGCCTCCATGGTATCCCAACGGCGGCCGACGCCCTCCTCTAAAATACGCCCCCTTATGACCCGCAATTCGCCAGCGGCGGCGCCCGGGCTAATCCCTGGGGCGCATTCTGAGATCGGGCAAGACGGCTGGGATGGGTCCTGCAGCCGCCGCCCGCGTCCACGTCCGGATTTTAACCCAGCGACGTGCCGCTCCTGTCCCCGTCCTGCCCGAATCCGCGCCTGGAATTACCCAACGGCGGCTGAAACAGGGAGGAGGGGGTACAGTGTGGTGTGAGGGACCGATTCGGATAGGAAAATAATAATGTTAATTCGATCATATGTTCATTCTATTTTATTTCAGGTTTTATTCGTGTATGCTAGTCCCTTTCCTGCTCTTAAAATGTTCAGTTTTATTTCCTATCCCTTGCCTTGCTTTATTCCCCTTGTTCACACCTTTTCGTTGAATAATTTGTAATATAAACGTGACGGGCGCCGTTTGCTCACCCGCTTTGCTTGTATGATCGATTCCGTGTCTTCGTGTCCTGGTCGTGTGTGGGTCCTCGTTGTCCTGGGGTTGATCCTGATGCGTATATATATATTTTCCGGGGTCACTTGATCTCAAATTTTTAACTTGCTTCTCTAATTGCCGCTGGCCTAATTACGAGTGATCTCGTTAATTTCAGATCAATCGTCCCGTGGCCCAATTCTGCCACTTTGACGCCGGCTGCGCTGCCGCGATTCATGGCACGCGCCGTTCCGCATTCCATGCATTTTTGGAATCGCGGACTTCCCCTCTCGCGCGCTCTCGCATAGCAGGTGGCCGAATGCAAATTCCAATTTCGCATTCCGGCGACTGCGCCGTGGGCCTCTGCCCCGATCGCGCTCTCTGGCCTCTTTTGGCGGCCGCTGATTGGCGGATCCGTGTTCCGGTCCTCCAGCTTTTTCGTCCCGTTCCTTGCAGGTGTTGCGGGTGATATTGCGGGCAATGTTGCCCGTGACGTCAGGCAATGTTGCCCGTGACGTCAGGCTTGGTGTGACCGATGGTGAGGGCCCGGCCCTGTGATTCCCTAACGCCTACCGCCTAGCCTTAACCTATTGACAACTTCATATTTACAGCGTTTTAACCCTATTCTTACCCTATTCCTATCCTATTCTTACCCTATTCTTAAAATTAATCCCTAACTGTCTAATCTTAACCTACTATTTACACTTAAACTACGTTTTATTTTACATATTTACATAGTGGCGGCGGCCGATCGGCGACCGCCGTCACAGGCATCATGTGTCATCCTCGAATAACCCAGCTGATGTACTATAAAGAGGGATAGCCGCAAGCAACTTAGCAGAGCACAACCTTTGGCTGTACGGACCTCTATTCCTACACGGTTCCCGAGACAAATGATCCAAGGTACCAAGCATCACTCCCATCATCTAGGGCACTTATTTTAAGCACTATTCAAAAAATGTAATTCGCATCCACAGGACAGTGGACAAGAGAAGTTCAATGGTCTCGTTGTCTCCAATAATGGGAAAGGACGGACTCATCAGAGTTGGAGGGAGGTTGGAAGCATCTAACCTGCCATATTCCGCAAAGCATCAGATTTTGCTTCCATAAAATGATCCAATTGTAAAGAAGAGAACATGCATTGCGGAGCGCAATCGTTGAGAGCCATAGCCAGACAACAATACTGGATTCTGAATTACAAGACAAGGTCCAGAAGCATCATACACAGTTGTGTCAGATGCACAAGGGCACGATCCAGAATGATGCAACAAATCATGGGTAATTTCCCTGCGGATCGAGTAACACAGGCTCGTCCATTCTCCAACTCTGAAGTCGACTACTAGGTCACTTTTGGATTCACCATAAAATCCGTGGAAAAAGACCAGATAAGGCGTACATTGCAGTATTCTGCTGTTTTGCCACTAAAGCAGTGCATCTTGAATTGGTAAGCAACCTGAAAACTGACGCTTTTCTGGCCGCTCTTCGGCATTTCTTGGGCCGACGTGGAAAATTTCAGACCATTCATTGTGATAACGCCACGAACTTTGTAGGTGCCAATAACCAGTTGAAGGCGTTAGAAGAAACAATCTTCACAGAACAGGCCCAGGTCAAGATAATAAACCAATGCAGTAAGCAGCAGGTGCAGTTCAAGTTTATCCCGCCTCGAGCGCTATCATTTGGCGACCTATGGGAAGCTGCAGTAAAATCGGCGAAAAGGCTATTGGTATCAATTACAACCACATCATCGCTAACATTTGAAGAACTCAATACGGTAATCATTGAAGTCGTGGCGATACTCAATTCAAGGCCCCTCACTCCGATGTCATTTGATCCCACGAATACATCAGCCCTCACTCCAGGCCATTTTTTAATTGGTGAACCGCTAGTAGCGCCTCCCGATGCGAATCTTGCCCTATCCAAAAGAACGCTGGTAAAATGATGGGAGTTAGTATTCAGGCTCAAACAGTCATTCTGGAATCAGCGGTCCATGGAATATCTACAAGAGCTGCAAATGCGTACGGAATGGAAGACCGTGGCCCAGAATGTCAAAGCAGGGCTATTAGTCCTAGTAAAAGAAGACAACGTGTCAGTAATGAGCTGGCCTATGGGACGGATAGTAAAGGCATATTCGGGCAAGGACAATCAGGTCCGCGTGGTAGACGTCAAAACGACATCAGGCACATTTAAACGACCAGTTACTCGTTTGGCACCTTTGGTAAAGGAAGAAATAGCCACAAAATGTCCACACAGCTTCGTGGAGGATGCAGCGCGGGCAGAAGAGACCTCCACGCAGAAGAAGAAGATGTCACTCTAGCGATGTCTAGCCCTAGCGATGTCAATTCTATTAGGCATTGTATTGTCTCTCAGCCGGACGATCAGCGACTGGACACCACTACGCCGGAACCCAGGCAGAGCACGGAACAACCAGCACCAGAACTTCCCCCACGGAGTTTTTCGTTCGACCTTACTGAAGGTTGAACACTTGTTCAACGGCCGGGAGAATGTTCAGTCTCGCGAACGTTCATTCATAAGCTAAATTCTTAAGACCCAATAAATATTACATAATAATTTTTCAGTCGCAGAAGCATGCACTTATCGTAAATAAAGTATAAGTTACCAGGTCAAGCGAATATGCATAGCTTGCGGACATGAGGGAAATTCAATAGGGCAATAAGTCTCAGGTCACTTATAGCTGGCAATAACCCACATTCACAGTAACCACCATGTACAGTAACCCACATTCACCGTAACCCACATTATTTGTTATACGATAGTTTTGTTACCATAAGCATTTTGTACCTATATATACTGTTAAGTTTCATTAATAAAATCACTAAGAGTTCTACCTCAATAACGAGCTTTAAAGAATAAATATTCATGCATCAGAGGCTGTTGCTGTGTCTTCAGACCTCATCCTTTCAGCCAAACCAACCAAACCGTCCACCTAGTTCCAAGTGCTAGTTGCGACAACCATAGGCAATAGTTTATGCACTATCTGCCAGGCATCTTAGGCTCTATACCAGTGGTCGGCATGGGCCTATCTAATGTGCATAGGAAAGTGTCTGCCGGCAGCGCTGCCAGCACACATACAGTATGAAGACCGCTGATCAAAGCATCAGCGCTGTCAGATCGCTAAATATAGCCACTTTTAGCGGAAAATAGCTATTTTCATACTAATAAATATTTTTTTTGCATAGAAATCCAAATGCTAGCTATATTATTTTATAGTTATATTATCATGTCTTGACATAGAAGTCATTTTACTCACACACACATATGCAATTTTGGATTGCGATTGTGATAGCGCCCACCACAGCTATATCCAAAAAATTTGTTTACATACTATTTAATAGGATTGAATTTAATTAATTATATAAATCTAATTTTTATACCCGCTACCCATAGGGTAGAAGGGTATTAAAACTGTGCCGGCAGGAAATGTATGTAACAGGTAGAAGGAGGCATCTCCGACCCTATAAAGTATATATATTCTTGATTAGCATCAAACGCCAATACGATCTAGCCATGCCCGTCTATGTGTCTGTGTTTTCGTCCGTCTGGCCGTATGAAAAACTGGATCTCAAAGACTATAAAAGATAGAGATCTAGTTTCGACAGAATTTGTTATGCTTGCGCGCAGATCAAGTTTGTTTCAAATTTTTACCACGCCCACTTCCGCCCCGCAAATCATCAAAAACGAAATCAAATCATCTTATTTTAAAGCTAGTGTCGTGTTTTGGTATGTACATTAAGAACTATAGTCTGTGTGATTCCTGAAAATTTGGTTGCGATCAGATAAAAATTGTCGAAGTTATTAAAGAAATAATTTTGTATGGCCACAAACGGCTGCTGGAGCATGCCTGATTTGGCTGACCTATTGGACTAACTAAATTTTCTTATTAGTTCATGCTTGTGATCGGATAAGAATCGTATAAGATATTTGAGAAGCAATTTTAAAAAATGGTAATAATTATTAGCCCCTTTAATGCAATAATAACGCGTTTTTACACACATAGATACACGTGTGTGTATTTTTGTATGCATGCTACACTTGCATTTGCATTTGTTCGATATGTTCAAAAATATATTAACTATTTACTATGTGAAGCGGGTATCGAGTTCTCTCGGCTGTAGCTTTCTTACTTGTTAGATCTGAAATTAAACATATATTAAAATGTTTATTAAGTTTTAAAATATTACTTATATTTTCTGGTGTTGGATAAGATATTGCTGAGATAGGTGTATTCTGAGGGAAGAAGGGTAGTTTATTTTGGATTATGATAGGACATAATATTAGGAGGTGAGATAGAGTGTATTATTGATATAAAAATATGTAAACAATACGTACATAGGAAGAATATTGCCCTTTAATTGATCTCGCAGGTATCGCAGGCTCACCCAATACTTGAATCGCTTCTTATTTGGTTGGGAATCTTCCTTATCTATCTTCTTTATAATTACTGCCATGGCATAGTAGTTTTCATTTTCTTGTTCATTTTTTATCGACATTTTTAGAATATTGTAAACAAGCATGTACATATGCCCGCATCATTTGCCGGTCAAAAATGCCAAACACTCTTGAAAAGATTAAAAATATTTTCCGCTGCGAAACGTTTTACTGTCTGGATACTGTGCTTATGGAAAAACATTGCAATTCAGCATTTAAGTCTGATAGTTCCTAAAGAAAGCGTTATCCGAATTAGCTCAAAATTGCTATATAGTATTTAAATAGCAACAAATTTCAGTTGCTAAAATTTGATTAATTTATCTGTAGTTCTATTTAATCGCTACTATGGGAGATGTAGGATATTGTTACCTGATCCGAACGATTTTCGTACCATATATGCGTAGGGACAAATTATGACGATATGTAAAGTTTTATGTTGATATCTCCAAAAGTGACTGAGTTATTAATTAAGGCCACCAAAAACGGTCCGCGGCCCCATAGAGCGATGCCAATATACTGCTCCAATAAAACTAAATTGTAATGAAAAGTAAATTAGCCAGCTCATTAGAGGTCGCGAGTCAAATTGAGCACACCATACAAATTAATTTTTGTTGATGTTTTACAATTATTCGTTGTAACTCAAATACAAAATATCTTAAGAAACACAATAATATGTTTTAGTTTATTTAATTGGAATTAATTTTTTGTGTATTAAAACTAAAATTTGTATGCTTCCACATGCATAAAAACGAGAGTCCTCAACGATGACTCCAGAAATTAATAAAATCGGCGTGACAAGTCGAATTACAAAAGAGATCCAAGCAAAATAACACATATAGTTTTCTCTTTATAGATTCTAATGAAGTGTCTAATGAATAAAAACTGCATTACTGTGTCATAGCGCCATAAGGAATTTGTCTCTTTTAAGGGGAACTGAGTTAGGAAACATCATAACCATGAACTGGCAGTATGCGGCACCTAGGAAAGGAAGTCCGTCAGTATAAGAAAACTTTTAAGACACACCCGTCGACAGCTGCTCGACATTGGAAAAACTTCGTTTTTATACCCTTGTAGGGTAATATAACTTCAGTCAGAAGTTTTCAACGCAGTGAATGAGACAATTGCGACCCTATAAAGTATACATATTCTTGATCAGGATTAACAACCGAGGAGATCTAGCCAAGTCCGTTTGTCCGTCTGAATGAAACTATGCAGTTAGTTACTATATCATATAGCTGCCATAGGAAAGACCGGAAAATGTTTAGAAAAAAATTTATTTCGAATTTCTAATTTAATTTAATTGAAATCGAACAACTTTATCCTAAAACTGGTATAGAAACGATCGGAAAGTTTTTTAAAAAAAATTATAACTTTATCAGTTAACATATTTTAACCAAATTTGAAATTTTGTCATTTAATATTATTTTGGAATTTCGGTTTTAATTTCATTAAAATCGGACAACTATATTCTATAGCTGACATAGAAACAATCAGAAAAATAGCATGCAACATGTTTTTATCAATTTTGAAATTTGGCAACTTATTCGTATTCCAAAACTTCGGCTTTAATTTTTTAAAAACAAATTATCTTGCCAAGCTAGATACACTGTTCTTATCAACTGCTTCCTAGTTGGTACCACATGGAGTTTATCTTTCGAGATTACATAAGAAATTCGTAGGAGTTTCCTCAAGAATTAAATTGTGGTCAAGCCGACAGGCAGATCGATTGGGCCTTTGATCCAGATCAAGATTATAAAAGTATACTTTATAGGGTCTGAAATGTCTCCTACCCGATTAGAATTACAATTATTATTTTTAAAATGTATTTCATATAGAGAATTTTTAAAGACTACATAATGCATTTTATACATTAAAGATAATCTGGCCACTGCTCAATTTAATAACACGGATTTTTCGATTTCCCATCTGTTAATCTCTGGAATGGTATGACCCAATAATAACTCCACAATATTAACATGTATTTTTTTATTTAAATATTAATAATATGCTTACAGTACCCTAAATATAGTCAACAAGAAAAAATATTAAAGGTGTGTCTGTGTGCTTATGGCTGTTGATAGACTAGTCGAGGGGCTTCCAATATCACTGATCCATGGGCTGGATGAGACCGAGGCCGAAGCTTCTGCGCATGCGCTCGATGGCAGCGACGGGGATGCCCTGGCCGAGCAGCTGGCGCTCCGCTTGCTCGATTACTTCGCGCATAGTGTTCAGAATACCTTCACTCTTCTTCAGCTGCTCGCTGACGAACTTGTGCCGGAAACGCAGCTTAGCCTTCTTGATTTTGTTGTTGTAGCGGGACTTGCGACAGGACTCTGCCCGCTGACGCTGCACCTCTCTGCCCTCCGTCCCGGTTCTAGATCCCAAAACCGCTCTGGGCGATGACGATGGTGTTGGTGTTGGCAGCAAGATTCTGAGCGGCGGTGATGTCCGACGCTCCACAACAATAGGATTCGCCAACAGCATCTGGTTCACATAATTCTGCTCCTGTTCATTGTAGTGTACCTTGAGTTGAAGTATTTGTTGATCCACCAGCTTTTCAATGTCCTCTGGCTTCGAGACTACCGGTGCGTAAGGGGTGTAGACGTTAACTACATTGCCGTAGCCAAGTTGTGTTTGCAAGTGACTCTTTTCCATGATGAGCTCTAATAATAGTACTTCAGTATCTGCTTGGGGCAACGTTTCGATTACTAATGATGCCCTGGCCCCTATAGTATTCTGATTTTATACCCCTCGCCAGGTAGAATTTGGTATGGGCTACCTTCATGAATGGTCAAAAACTATGATTTTATGATCTTGTTTGTACCGCCTTCGGTTTCAGGGGCACCGCCTACCTGCCTTGCGATTCGCTAGCGATTCCGGAGTCGTAAACAAAGGGATTTTGGAAAAATCTACATACCTACTCAGCAGAACAACAAGAGAGGACGTCCCCGACAAGCCTGTATCCATAAGTACAAGGGCCTGTTGCCTGTATATTCCCTCTTACAGGCTGACAAAAAACGTAAGTGCTGTAGTCAGGTGCCCAAAAATGGGCAAATCCAAGGGTCGCGAACATTCGACTAATATATCGTATATAATGTAATTATGTATTTCTTTACATTTTTGAATAATTGAATGTATAATTGAAATGTAGTTTTCATTATGTTTCCGCGGCTGGTTGACCATTTGGCGAATATACCTGTGACATTTTTATTATTTTGTTTTGTATATGATGTAATTTTATTACTGATATGTGTTGCTTGCTGTCCCTAATTTTAGCAACTTATGCTACAGACCGTATTTGCTTTAGGAAATAACATTATACATATGCAAGTATGGATTCGGTAAGTCTATTGAATAGTTTTTCAGCACCCTAATTCTTCTGTTTCTCAGTGATCTTAGCGCCAGTCAGTTTAGGTTACCAGCCAGCTTTCTAAGATAAGCTGCACCAAAAAGCGCACGGATGTTACCTCCCAAACGACCGAGAGACGCAGCCGTGAAACACAAGTTCGCGTTCTAGACAGGCGCGAGAGAAAAAAATAGAATAATAGGACGAAGAAAAATTAGTATACAATACGGGTATGATAAAACCCTAAAGGGTTCATGTACTTCAAACTCACGCCTGCAGTGTTTAACTACTAACGGAATAAAAGTTCTAGATGTAAGACGGGGAATATGGAAATTGAGCTGACCTAACAGGTAAGGGCTCTCCACATCCCCGTGAATAAGTTTATGTAAAAAGACGACACCAAGCATCATACTATGGACTCCGAATTGAGGACTCCAGACACACGAAACATACTCCAATATGGGGCAAAGTAACGAAGTTAAAAAGAGTCTACGTTACATAAGGAGAATCGAATTCCTTCGACCACATTGTAATGAATCCAAGCATGTCTCTGGCTTTGTTAACCATACAAGAAATATGTTCGGAGAACGAAAGTTTAGGATCCAGGCTGACACCCAGATCGTCAACATGAGTAATTCTTTCCAAAGACCAGTCGTTAAGCATATAAGTGAAAAACAAGGAAGTGACGAGTGAAAATGTTTGAATTTAGAGCTTTTGAGATGTAAATCGTTAGCACGACACCATACTTGGAAGTTATCAAGATTCGAATGTAGGTCAGATTGGCAAGAACTTTGCCTATACTGCATCCAAAGTTTAACGTCATCAGCATACATAAGTACTCTGGATTTGGTTAGAATCTGCGACAAATCATTGATTGAGTGGGACGCCTGATGTGACTCTTAGGCTGTTGGATAGAATGTTTCTGAACATAACTTTTTGAGTCCTGTTGAGTCCACATAAGAAGATCATTAGAAAACCCCATTGAATCATGTTTCCTAACCAGAAGATGATTTACCGAGTCGACAGCTTCACTAAAGGCCGTGCGAATGACATCGGTTCGAAAGTTTTGTTGGAAGCCCCTAATAACAAAATAAGTAGGTTCCAGAAGATTGGTCGTGGTTGGTCTTCGCCTCATAAAACCATGCTGACATGGAGAGATGAAGGATCTGGATAAATGCAAGAGACCATCACGCGCTACTCTGTCTAGTCCTTTGCGGATTAACCATTGAGTACAAAATTGACGACTCGGTGCTGTAGTTCAGGCTGAGACTGAATCGAAACTAAATTCTCAAGGATTCTTCTGCACCGCTAAAAATGTTTGCAAATGCAGGCAAGAGACTAAAAAGGTGATGCGAGTCCAGGTCATTGGGATGCATTTCGTTCTTGTTTTTCATGACAACATTGGCCATTTCCGGCATAGGGAAGTGCGAAGTCGTAGTGCAGAGTTGAAAATTAATATCCTGCAGAGTAATGCTTTGTGGGGCAATAGCGATTATCAATTTCGTCCTCTCTTGGAGCCATGTAATTACGAAAGGATCTCATTTAGTTGTTTACTTCGGGTAGAGTGATGGGGCGCACCGGGAAGATCATCTGCAGAGAAGCTTCAAAAATCACTGCTACCTGCACATTCTTTTGGGTGATGGTGTCTCAAGCGGCTGGAATCTTTCCTCAAGGTATGCAGTGAACGCATTAGCTCTTAAATAAGGAGATTTTGACCAAGAAGCTTTAGATTTCGTGTTCAGCCGTGTTCAGGTCTTACGTGTCAGGTATAAGCATTATATATATCAATTCAATGCTCATTCAAAAATACATTAAGCTCATTAGCACTTGGGATAATGCTGCGATCGTTCCAAGTTCCGGGGAGCAATTCAGTATGCATTATATATGATTAGTCCGCACTTCTGGTTTTCCGAAGACCTGCAATGATCTGGTGCATATAAATAATAACTTGGGCAAGTGAGCCATCAGTCTTTCATGGATTATTTTTCTGAGGCTGGTTAATGAAAAGTGTGGTCCAGAGCTTGCCGTAGTTGCATTTGATAAGCCCTGCCTAACAACCGAGTCTGTGATGACCTGTTGTTTGTTTGTTTGTTAATACGATTAAACTGAGGGAATCCGTCACAAGTAATTGGATTGCTATTAATTCCACTTTAATGATTTTTAGCCCGTTTAATATATACGCTGCAGCCCTTAAAGGTTGCTTTGTGGGCTCAACCCTGACTCATTGTCTTCCAACTTTGCAGATATTCAGGGTTTTACAATTATTTCTGACTTTTTTTATCAATGACCCAAACAGGAGTTTTGTCCAGGAGTATTCCTAGGTTCAGCAATGGTAGGGTCCTCACATTAAAGTTAAAATCCCACATTCGTTATAGGTATTCACCACAGAGTGGCCTTGGGAGGTAAAATATATCAAGGTACTGCTGTGTAAGAGTAGTAGTTTCTAGGCTAGACTCTCCATGTCGTCATCCGATAAAACGTAGTCTGCTAGCAAACTGTTTAACAGCAAGAGGGGTACTACACCTAGTAATGGAAGGCTTTTTGAATGAGCGCTTAAAAGAGTTTGGTAACTTTCTGTTCCTTGTCGATACTTTCTGCCAGCGAAAAGAGAACTGGTTCGTTGTAGAGCTACTGTACAGACCGGCTTAAAGGGCTGGTTTGCATTCCGCTTTAGCTGATATACTTTTATTCTGAGGCTGAGTTGAAAAAGCTTTTAAATCATTTCGGCAGACCTATAGCTGGGCAATTTGCCCAGCGGAGGCCACAGCCATTCAGAAACAAACGGATAATTTTTTTTTTTTTTCAAGAAAAAACAACATTTTTTTTATTTTCTCAGCACGAAACACGTCCGGTCTTCTTGACAGTTATGGCGAGGCAGGAGGCTTTGTAGGAATTTTTATGGAATATAAAATATATTCAAAAACAAGAAAGGAAGCTAACTTCGGCTCACCGAAGTTTAAATTAATACCGAAATTCTGTAATAATTATTAGTTTCCAAATCTCAAAGTTGAAGAGAATGGTTTGAAAATCGGCTACATTATGTTTTTATATCCTTGCAGGGTATTATAATTTTAGTCAGAAGTTTGCAACGCAGTGAAGGAGACATCTCCGACCCTATAAAATATGTATATATATTCTTGATCAGGATCATCAGGAGAATCGATCTAGACATGTCCGTCTGTCCGTTTCTACGCAAAATAGTCCCTCAGTTTTAAAGCTATCTGAATGAAACTTTGCAGTTAGTCTTTTTTTACTTTCACTCGTATATATATAGGAACGGGCCGGATCGGACGATTATATCATATAGCTGCCATAGGAAAAATTGGAAATTTTTTTGAAAAAATTTTAACTTTGTCAGCCAGCATATAAAAAAAAAAAACAAGAAATAAAACTACCGTCGACAACTCTTGCAGTTATAACAATTACAGTTTTAAAGTGTTTCTACCCTTGAAAAAATATCTGTGTCTCTCTGGTTCTTTTTAAGAACCTTGTGGAAAACTTCCGTAATTCAGAATTTAGAGCGCTACAGATTAAAAATATGTATACATATCTATACATAAACGTTTTAGGGTGGCATGTGTGTATATTTCCTTCACTACTGTGCAAACCTCTGACAAACTTCATAACACCCTTTCCAAGAGTATAAAAACATATTCATAGTTATAATAACTTCTCAATCTTTACTGTGGTTTATACATATGTATATGTACATATATAGTCGTTCACTCCGTCCATGCATATGTAATTACATATGTATGAACATCGCCCATCTACAAAACAGACAGGTGCACTTCTTACTAATCTGGCAATCTAAACACTGCTCTATCACATATCAAATTTAAGAACTGCAAATGCCTTTCAAGTATTTAGTGTTACTGACAACGAAACTTAATACAAATTACACAGGTCTAAAAATATTGGGCTCATGTGAGTTGTCAGAAAGGTGGGGTTCATCTCATAAGGAATTTGGTGCATAGCAAACATTGAAATATTTGAGTTTATGAGAGTTTCTTGTGTGGTCCACAAGGGCAAACATAGGTAGGCGAAGCACAACCTTGTTGTTCTTCGTCTGGTAATTTTTTTATTATTTCCGCTATTTTCAACCTAAGCCACCTTGCATATGTTTTTTTATTTTCATGTAATATTTATATATTTTTGTGGTGGGCTGTCCTGTTTCCATCAACTAAACCATGTTGACCTGTGTTATAGGTCTAGTGCCACTGACTTTTTGTAATCTACTCTGAAATTACATACCATATGTACATACAATGTAGCATATACTATTTTTAAAGGGAAAAGAGGTAAAAGTTTTGAAAGAACCAATCGTGGCTTCCTGCCTCACTTTTTTGTTATTTTCTTATTATTTGTTAGGTAGCTTAGGACTGAGGGCATGGAATTCGCGAAATGGTGACAAACATGTTACGGCTTGTTGCAGAAGGTGGACGGGGTTATTTCCACAAACGTAGCCAAACGTGAAAGTCTACTATCCATTTAAGAGCCGAATTATTGTTTACCCAAGGGATTATGAATGTAAGTTAACAGTTAAGTTAGCAGAAACTTTGAAAATTGATGTCGCCTCACCATAGAGAAGCTAGAAAGTTAGAATTCCTAGAACGGCGTTAAAAGTAGTAGCTGAAACGCCAGACGCAGAAGTTTTCGAAAAAATTAAACTTAATGAATTTAAGTTAATTAATGTAATGTAATAAGGTACAAAATCCAAATCCAATCCCAAATTGACTCGGGATACCTATATGAGATGTTATTATTTCGAAATAGGATGATTGCAATGGAGCTGCAAAATGTATTACTACCCTTCAGTACCGTTCCTTGTGGATTCCCTAAGGAATTGCTCCACAGAGAATCGTCAAGGAATTTCCATAAAAGCCTACAGGGAATTTTCATATAACGAGGTGGCCGCTATAGGGAATTCGGAGTGACTTAGATAACTCGAAATCCACATAAGAAGATCATTAGGAAACCCCATTGAATCATGTTTCCTAACCAGAAGATGATTTACCGAGTCGACAGCTTCACTAAAGGCCGTGCGAATGACATCGGCTTGAAAGTTTTGTTGAAAGACCCTAATAACAAAATAAGTAGGTTCCAGAAGATTGGTCGCGGTTGGTCTTCGCCTCATAAAACCATGCTGACATGGAGAGATGAAGGATATGGATAAATGCAAGAGACCATCATGCGCTACTCTGTCTAGTCCTTTACGGATTAACCATTGAGTACAAAATTGACGACTCGGTGCTGTAGTTCAAGCTGAGACTGAATCGAAACTAAATTCTCAAGGATTCTTCTAAGAACGCTAAAAAATGTTTGCAAATGCAGGCAAGAGACTAAAAAGGAGATACGTTCTTGTTTTTCATGACGACATTGGCCATTTCAGGCATAGGGAAGTGTGCGAATCGTAGTGCAGAGTTGAAAATTAATATCAGACAAAGTAGTGCTCTGTGGGGCAATAGCGATTATCAATTTCGTCCTCTCTTGGAGCCATGTAATTACGAAAGGATCTCATTTAGTTGTTTACTTCGGGTAGAGTGATGGTTCGCACCGGGAATATCATCTGCAGGGAAGCTTCAAAAATCACTGCTACCTACACATTCTTTTGGGTGAGGGTGTCTCAAGTGGCTGGAATCTTTCCTCAAGGTATGCAGTGAACGCATTAGCTCTTAAATAAGGAGATTTTGACCAAGAAGTTTTAGATTTCGAACCGAAAATTTCGGAGCCGTGTTCAGGTCTTACGTGTCAGGTAGTCTTACATTGGTACCTGGGAAATAAGCCTTTTAATCGGGGAGGTTATCTAGGATGATGTTGATAGCGTAGCAATAAGAGGCAAATGGTCGGATGTCAAGTCAAACTAATCTCTTACGGTTAGCAGGCTATCAGTCAAACCATTGTATATAGTATATAAAAATCTATGCACGACGGTGATACTCATCCTGCTGTTAGGAAAGTGTGTGGACCCTACGGTTGCTAGTGCTTGAGATCCACTGCTAGATAGGGCATTATAAAGAGCAGTGTTTTTTTGGCGTTAGCCCAAAAACAGCCCCAAAGGCGATGCATTGCTTATCATGCTCATTCAAATATACATTAAGCACGTTAGAATTTGTAATAATGCTGCGAGCGTTCCAAGTTCCGGGGAGTTTTGTCCAGGAGTATTCCTTGGTTCAGCAATGGTGGGGTCCTTAGATTAAAGTTAAAATCCCACTTTTGTTATAGGTATTCACCACAAAGTGGCCTTGGGAGGTAAAATATATCAAGGTACTGCTGTGTAAGAGTAGTAGTTGCTAGGCTAGACTCTCCATGTCGTCATCCGATAAAACGTAGTCTGCTAGCAAACTGTTTAACAGCAAGAGGGGTACTACACCTAGTAATGGAAGGCTTTTTGAATGAGCGCTTAAAAGAGTTTGGTAACTTTCTGTTCCTTGTCGATACTTTCTGACACCGAAAAGAGAACTGGTTCGTTGTAGAGCTACTGTACAGATCGGCTTAAAGGGCTGGTTTGCATTCCGCTTTAGCTGATATACTTTCATTCTGAGGCTGAGTTGAAAAAGCTTTTAAATCATTTCGGCAGACCTATAGCTGGGCAACATATGCCCAGCGGAGGCCACAGCCATTCAGAAACAAACGGATACATTTTTTTTTTTTTTTTTGTTGCAAGAAAAAACAACATTTTTCAGAGATCGACATGACAACATGCATTTTTTTTATTTTCTCAGCACGAAACACGTCCGGTCTTTTTGACAGTTATGTCGAGACAGGAGGTTTTGTAGGAATTTTTATGGAATATAAAATATATTCAAAAACAAGAAAGGAAGCTAACTTCGGCTTACCGAAGTTTATTTACCCTTGCAAAATTAAAAAAAATTAATACCGAAATTCTGTAATAATCATTAGTTTCCAAATCTCAAAGTTCAAGAGAATGGTTTGAAAATCGACTACATTATGTTTTTATATCCTTGCAGGGTATTATAATTTTAGTCAGAAGTTTGCAACGCAGTGAAGGAGACATCTCCGACCCTATAAAATATATATATTCTTGATCAGGATCATCAGGAGAATCGATCTAGCCATGTCCGTCTGGCCATCTGTCCGTTTCTACGCAAACCAGTCCCTCAGTTTTAAAGCTATCAGAATGAAACTTTGCAGTTAGTCTTTTTTTTACTTTCACTCGTATATATGTCGGAACGAGCCGGATCGGACGATTATATCATATAGCTGCCATAGGAACAATCGGAAATTTTTAAGAAAAAAAATTTTAACTTTGTCAGTTTTCCACATATTTTCATAAAAGTTGAGATTTAGCCGTTTTATATTATTCATGAATTTCGGTTTTAATTTCATGAAAATCGGTCGACTATATGCTTTAGCTCCCATAGGAACAATCAGAAAAACAAGAAAGGAAGCTAACTTCGGCTCACCGAAGTTTATATACCCTTGCAGAATTAAAATAAAAATTAACACCGAAATTCTGTAAAAATAATTAGTGGCCAAATCTCGAACATGATGAAAATGGTTAGAAAATCGGCGAAGTTATGGTTTTTTTTTTAATTTTTCTGATTGTTCCTATGGCAGCTATAGGATATAGTTGGCCGATTTTCATGAAATTAAAACCGAAATTCATGAATAATATAAAACGGCTAAATCTCAACTTTTATGAAAATAAGATTAAGAAATAATTTTAAGATTCGATCTTTCTCTTCGTAGCGAACAGTCGTGTTTTCTTTTTACGCTCCGACTTTTGTGTTTATTTTCGATTTAAAACCACCGGGGTTCTTTCTAATTTAACATATAAATATCTACAATCAAATACCGTTTGCTACCGCGCGAGCATGCACTTTTCTGTGTAATTAATTTGCATTATAAATCACCTTTTAGTTTATGCTAAGACGGTTATCTTATCTTATCTCACTTTTCCTCTTTGTTCTTATTCCCGTTTGTATTTTTCATTCCACCGCTCGTGAGTTGTTTGCTGTTTGCTGCTTCTAAGCGGTCAATAGCTTTCAGCTCTCTTGTGACTTCTGCCGCTTAAATTTCTAACTCTTGGGCTTTTCTGTTTCTCTTTCCCCCTCTTGAGTTTTTTTTGGTACTTATAGTGTGTTCAGCGGTTCTAAGGTTGTGAATAAGTCGCCTGCAACGTAAAGAACTGCCAAAACGTTGTTTCGGCAGACCAGCCCACTATCCATTGCTGGCTTTGCGAGGCAGTAGTGCATGCTAAGTGCATCAATATGACAGGTCGAACGGCTGACGCAGTGTCCAGCAAAAAGGCCCTGCGTTATTGTTGTGAGGCCTGTCGACCGGTTGAGAAGGAGATATCATCCTTCATGCGTCAGACTAGGAGTGGATTTTCTGAGATCATGGCTACTTTTCGCAGGGCGAATGACCTGTTCTCCGCGCTAGACGCTCAATTTAACAGTATGAAGATATTAAATGAGTCGCCGAAACGCAAAAAATCTGCTGCTAATCGGCTGCAACGGTGTGAGACACAGCAACCAATTTCGTTCCACTCCCCGGTGGCACGGCCCCTGGTCCCCGTTCTAATGATTCTAATATCAGGAACGATCAAAGATTCGGTAACCGAATCGGTCGTTGTGGCATCGGAAGGCGCTCAGCCAACAATTTCTGAGTCGTCCGTTTTGTCAAATGCGGAGACCAATTCTTTGGCTCCGCAAAACCCCATAGAAAAACCGATCCAGGGTCCAACATTGCCCGGAATACCGGACGTGGTTGGTAACAATTCGTTACGCAAGCCCCTCACAGCAGTCCCACCTTCGAAAACAATATTTGTTTCGAGGCTTGCCCCTGATCTCGCATCTGAAGATGTCCTAGCCTATATCCAAGGCAAAATACAAGCTGGCAATGTCAAGGTGGAAAAATTCAAATTTCCGTATGCCAGAGACATTTCATCTTTCAAGATAAATGGATCATCCCAGCTCTTTGACATTATTTGCTCGGGTGACTTCTTGCCCGAGTACGTGATAGTCAAGGAGTACCAGGCTCGAAATAAGAGAAATCGACCTGTGGGAGTACAACTGCCCAGGCCGTCGCAACCCTCTGTGCCCATAGTTACACCTTCTGTTCCAAAAAACTAACCTCCTCCTTACTACTTTCCTATCAGAATACTAGGGGCTTGCGCAGTAAGCTTTCTAGATTGTATTTGGATAGCCTTTCCTTCGCATCCCAGGTGATCGTATTTACCGAAACCTGGTTGAAGTCGGAGATCTTGTGCTCCGAAATTCTTCCAAGTAAGTACACAATTTATAGATTAGATCGCCAGCTCCAGTGTGGTGGTGGAGTTTTAATTGCCGTTGACTCATGCCTCATATCTGAACGGTTGGTATCTAATGACTTTTTGGACATTGAATTTATCTGCGTTAAACTATCTTTCACAGGTAGCTGTATTTATGTAACCTGCTCTTACATCACTCCATCTTCGGAAGAGCCAATTTATTGGAAACACCTTTCGGCAATTCAGGCAGTTTCCAGCTGGCTTTGAGTGACTTCAACGTACCTGGAGCGCACTGGTCCTCTGATTGTGTGTCTAACGTTCTTCATACTGCGGCACAGCATGACTTTATAACTGGCCTGCTCGATTTATCGTTATCCCAAGTTAACCATATCTTTAACTCTTTAAACCGCTTATTGGATATATGCTTTATCTCCGATCCTGTAGGTGTAAATCTAATTAGAGTTCTTCCAATGACGCAACCTGAAGACCGCAACCGTGTCATCCTACTTTCGATGTGTTTTAGCAATTAAATTTGGTAGCAGACTAAACAGAGTCCGCTGTTTTCGAAAGGCTGACTATCAGAGGCTAAACACTCTAATAACTGAATTTGATTGGTCAAAACTTCACACGAGCTCAGACATGGCATACGCCGTTGATATCTTTTACAGTGCCATGAATTAATTTTTCTCTTTATGTGTTCCTGAAACCTACTCGTCGGTCTCTAATAAACCAATTTGGTTTACCAAAGAGCTGACACGTTTAAAAAACGTAAAATCTAGGCTTTATATTAAACTTAAACTCACTGGTTCAAAAACGGCTTTCTCATCTTACCTAAGTGCTCGATCGAATTATTATTTATTCGGACTCAACATCTTCAGATCATACATTTTCTACAGTTATGCCCAGTTCCTCCCTAATCTTCAGTCCTATTTTAAACAAAACTCACTTATTCGTGATCTTCAACGTGTTAAGCTAGTTTATTCACCAAGTCCCGATGGTATACCGGGCTCTGTGCTTAGGTATTGCTCCGAGGCGCTGTGTAACCCCCTTCTAAAATTGTTTACCTTATCTTTAGAATCCTCCGAATTTGTTATTCCTCTCCACAAAAAAGGTAGCAAATCAAATGCCAGTAATTATCGACGTATCTCTAAGTTATCGGCAATCCCTAAACTTTTCGAGAATGTAATCACTCCTCACTTGCAACATCTGTGTAGATCCGTAATTTCGCCATGTCAGCATGGTTTTATGAGGCAGAGATCAACCACGACCAATCTTCTGGAACTTACCTCATTTGTTATTAGGGTCTTCCAACAAAACCTTCAAACCGATGTTATTTACACTAAGTGACAGGACCCAGAAGGTTCTGTTCAGAAATGTTCTATCCAATAGCCTCAGGGTCACATCCGGCGTCCCACAGGGTAGTCACCTTGGACCACGGCTATTTACATTGTTTATCAATAATTTGCCGCAGGTTTTAACCAAAACCAGAGTACTCATGTATGCTGATGACGTTAAACTTTGCCTGCAGTATAGGGACATTTCTTGCCAATCTGACCTTCAATCGAATTGGTAGCTTCCAAGCATGATGTCATGCTAACGATTTACATCTCAACAGCTCTAAATGCAAACTAATGACTTTTTCACGTGTCACTCACCTGTTTGCCACTTATATGCTTAACGATTGCTCTTTGGAAAGAATTTCTATTGTTGATGACTTGGGTATCCGCTTGGATCCTAAACTTTTGTTCCCAGAACACATTTCTTGTGTGGTTAACAAAGCCAGAGGCATGCTGGGATTCGTTAAAAGGTGGTCGAAGGAATTCGATTCTAATTATGTAACGAAGACTCTTTTCACTTCGTTAGTTCGCCCTATATTGGAGTACGGTTCTTGTGTCTGGAGTCCTCAATATGGTGTCCATAGTAGCCGCATTGAATCTGTCCAGAAGAACTTTTTGCTTTTCGTCCTCCGTGGCCTACCCTGGGATGTTAATCTTAGATTACCGTCTTACTCTAGTAGACTCCTCCTACTTAACCTACCTTCTTTAGCTAACCGTAGGACGATGCTTGACGTCGTCTTCCTACATAAACTTATTTACGGAGATGTGGAGAGCCCCTACCTGTTGGGCCAGCTCAATTTCCATGTTCCCCGTCTTTCAACTAGAAACTTTATCTCTTTAGTAGTTAACAACTGTAGGCGTGAGTTCGAAGGATATGAACCCTTTAGGGTTTTATGTACGGATTACAATCGCCTATTTAGTAGTATTGAAGGCATAGAAAGCCTTCAAAAACTAAAAACTGTATTGCTTGTAGTCGTAGCCCGTAGTATATCTTGAATCTTCCTCGTTTTATTCTATCTTTTATTTCTCGCGTCTATCTAGTACGCATTTCGTTCCGTACGTTACATGGCCGCGCCCCTCGGTCGGTTGGGCGGGAGGTGGACGTCATTAAAGTTAATTAAAGGCAAAATTAAAAACAAGAAAGCAAGCTAACTTCGGCTCACCGAAGTTTATATACCCTTGCAGAATTAAAAAAAAAATATAACACCGAAATTCTGTAATAATAATTATTTGCCAAATCTCGAACATGATGAAAATGGTTTAAAAATCGGCGAAGTTATGGTTTTTTTTATACCTGCTACCCATAGGGTAGAAGGGTATAAAGGTATAACTTTGTGCCGGCAGGAAATGTATGTAACAGGTTGAAGGAGGCATCTCCGACCCTATAAAGTATATATATTCTTGATCAGCATCAACAGCCGAGACGATCTAGCCATGTCCGTCTGCCCGGCTGTGTGTCTGTCCGTCTGTGCGTATGAAACACTGGATCTCAGAAACTATAAAAGATAGAGCTCTAATTTCGACAGTATTTGTTATGCTTGCACGCAGATCAAGTTTGTTTCAAATTTTTACCACGCTCACTTCCGCGAATCACTCACGAAATCAAATCATCTAATTTTGAAGCTAGAGTCGCGAATTTTGGTATGTACATTAGGAACTATAGTCTGTGTGATTCCTGAAAATTTGGTTGCGATCAGATAAAAATTGTCGAAGTTATTAAAGAAATAATTTTGTATGGCCACAAACGGCTGCTGCAGCATGCCTCATTTGGCTGACCAATTAGACTAACTAAGTATTCTCATTAGTTTCTGATTGTGATCGGATAAGAATCTTATAAGATATTCGAGAAGCAATTTTAATCAATGGTAATAATTATTAGCCCATTTAATGCAATAATAACGCGTTTTTACACACATAGATACACGTGTGTGTATTTTTGTATGCATGTTACACTTGCATTTGCATTTGTCCGTTATGTTCAAAAGTATATTAACTATTTACTATGGGTAGCGGGTATCTGACAGTCGAGTTCCCTCGACTGTAGCTTTCTTACTTGTTTTAAATTTTCCTGATTAGCTGGCCGATTTTCATGAAAATAATATTGAAATTTTGAAATAATATAAAATGTTTTGGTGAATTTATCTTGAAAACTGACAAAGCTATGGATTTTTCTTTTATTTTCCTGATTGTTCCTATGGAAGCTATAGGATATAGTCGACCGATTTTCATGAAATTAAAACCGAAACTCAGGATTAATAAAATACGGCTAAATCTCAACTTTGATGAAAATATGTTGAAAACTGAGAAAGCTAAAATTTTTTTTTCTAAAAATTTTCCGATTGTTCCTATGGCAGCTATATGATATAGTCGTCCGATCCGGCCCGTTCCAACATATGTAGGAGTGAGAGTATATAACTGCAAAGTTTCATTCAGATAAGCTAAGTTATGGTTTTTTAATTTTCCTGATTGTTCCTGTGGAAGCTATAGGATATAGTCGACCGATTTTCATGAAATTAAAACCGTAATTGAGGAATAATATAAAACAGCTAAATCTCCACTTCGAAAATATGTTAAAAACTGACAAAGTTATCTTTTTTTTCTGACTGATCCTATGGAAGCTATAGGATATAGTCGGCCGATTTTCTGAAATTCAAACCGAATTTCAGGAATAGTTAAAAACGGCTAAATCTCAATTTTCATGAAAATATTTTGAAAACTGACTAAGCTACAACTTTTTTTTCTAAAAATTGTACGTCTCGTTCCGACATATGTACGAGTGAAAGCAACTAACTGCAAAGTTTCATTCAGATAGCTTTAAAACTAAGGGACTAGTTTGCATAGAAACGGACAGACGGACATGGCTAGATCGACTCGGCTGTTGATCCTGATTAAGAATATATATACTTTATAGGGTCGGAGATGTCTCCTTCACTGCGTTGCAAACTTCTGACTGAAATTAATATACCCTGCAAGGGTATAAAAAGTTGGTAGAAGCAAATTATAAAACAAGATGAAGCTAACTTTGGCACGACAAAGTTTATCTACCATTGCAGATTGCAGTTGGATCATTAATAACACAGGTCGACAAGAAAATTTACGGAGAATAAAAACTGCAGATTGTGAAAGATCTCGGTATGCATATTGCTAGTTGGAAACAAATTTTCGGTAAGTCAGATGTAACTTATATACATAATCTATTAATATTTTGTGGGTAAGTCAGATGTAACTCATATAATCTATTAATATTTATTACAATATTAATTATACATATTTATAAAAAAAACACAGGTTTGGCTACTTTTATTACATTCACCTATACTTATATTTACAGATTTACAGTTACAGATTTAGATCAAATTAAAACCTAAATTCTAAAATATTATAAGCAAGAACCGAGAACCGAAAAATAAGTAAGCTTCCTTACTTATATATCGGTTCTCGGTTCGGCGATAATTTTTTGTCGACCTGTGCATTTAAAAATGTTGGGAAAACCACTTGAGGGATTTAATTAAAAAGAATTAAGAAACTATAAATTAATAATGTTTTAAGCATATAATACAATCAAAAAATATAGAGCTTATAACACCGTAGTAATACTTCCAAAGGCACTAAAATTGTATAATCGAAGGTATGTACTATATTTCAATTAACTTTTGTATACAATTCCTCTCTTTCTCCCTCTTTATTAGACTACGCAGCTTCTGTTGTTGCTTAGCAGTATCCAATCCATCGCATAGCTTTCGAAATTATAAAGATTGATCGAATATCATGTGCTGCTAATGCTTGCAATATCGGTGCGCATAGGGTTATTACTTCTTTATCAATGCCTGTAGTCTCGGATGCCGAACTCGGGTTACTCGGGAAAAATTCCTTTGCCTCCGTCTCTTGGCTTATCAACAACAATACACATTTTTATCATCATAGTCCTTTTTGAGTACTCAGCAAACTCAATTTTGGTCGACCACGTGCTCAAGTGCAATTGTTTTAATAGTGTTTAGCCAATTAGATTTAAAGTTAACGATTGAACACTTAATACTATTGTATTCAGCCCAATAAGTTTTTTTTTTAGACATAGCTGATACAATTCGCAAGTATATTCATATCAAGTGCATACATTTTACTTTTAATGGTTTCTTCTAATCTAACTAATCACATTATGAGTTCTTTCTGCTTTCGATCCATGTTCTGCCTACCAATGCTTAAATATGATATGTACAAGAATGAAAAGACGCAGTTACAAGAAATGCCTGTAAAAAATGATAATATGCAAATGGAAATTCAAATTCAAATTCAAAAATTTCTTACGCTAGGGATATTTTATCTTTCAAAACAAATAAAAAAAAATCTGAATAAATTGTATTCTGATAGTCTTGCATTCCCCTCCCACGTTATTGTGTTCACAGAAACCTAGCCCTTCGGGCTATTTGGTCCTTAAGTAGTTCCTCTAACCAACTTCAATCCTCAACACAACACTTTGATTGATTGAGTCGCTTAAAAAATGTAAAGTCAAGGCTGTACACGAAATTTAAATAAACCGGTTCTCGTTCTAACATTTCTAACCATGTATGTATATATCGGCTCGGTCAAACTTCACCGTACTGATCGCACAGTGTTGCAAAAACTATTTGACTCGTTGCAGGGTCCAATTTTCTCAGGATCCTAAACAGTTTTATAATTTTGTTAATACTAAACGTAAGGCGGTAACTCATCCTTCATCGCTTTCTTTTGCAAATGCAACTTTGAAGGGCGATCAACATACTCTACTTCCACTTACCAAATCAAATGTATTCTCATAGCTTGCCCAGATCGAGCCTAGTTTTTTGTCCATGTTTAAACGAAAGCTATCTCCTTTTAGATCTTCACCGTGTAAAGCCAGTTTATCTCCTAGGTCCCGACGGAATGCCTTATCCTTAGAAACCTCGCACTTTCCCCTTATTTGGAAGGATTCATTTATTATTCCTTTCAACGAAAGAGGTAACGAATCGGAGGCCAATAACTATAGTGAAATCTCTAAGCTTCTAGCCATCCCTAAACTTTTTGAAAGCATTACTCCACACTTGCAGCACCAATATAGGTCCGTAATTTTTCCATGTCAGCATGGATTTGTTAAGCGAAGATCAATGATGTGGAAAGTACTAACTTGTTAGGCCAACTTAATTTCCACGTTCAGACATTGTAGAACCTCCTATGAACTGCATAAACCCTTAAGATTACTGTGTGCAAGTTATAACGACTTGTATTCGGTAAATCGCACATGTTGATAGTCTTCCTAAACTAAAACCTTTAATCCTTACCTACTTAGATCGCGTTGGCGTGCAAACCCCCAGGCAGCTCGCTGGTAGTTTATTTCCTAGTATTCTTTTCTATATTTTCCATCGTATCTACTAATACCTAACCCTAACAGGCATGTGCCTGGTTTCATAAGGGCCACTTGAGTGTACTGACCGTAGTGCATCAACGTCCATATAAAAAAATAATAATAAGCTTAATTGTCTATAAACAGAAAGAACAAAAACAAATTACCACTATAAATGACGAGCACAAAAGAAACATCACAAAAACAATGATAGAGCAGCAGATTGAGCCGAAATTCGTCCCTGAAAACAGTTAGACAGCATGAGTGTCTTAATGAATATAGGCAAATCTGCAAATATTAACATGTAATATTTTTATTACATTAATATATTCACGAGCAACTGATACCACTTATAAAGGGGGAATCGGGGGTAACATATATAAAAGTCTATTTAAACCTGAAAAAATAAAGTTCACAAAATACACAAAAAATGGTAAAGGCCTGTTTACACTAGGGTTCCTTTTTGGAGTTAGTGCGTTAACACGGAAAGCTCCGTTTTTTCTTTAAACAGAGTTTGTATTAGGGCCAAGTGATGGAAAACAACTACACCCAACTACATCCTAGTTACATGCAAGTGGCGTTGGTTTCAATAACAGCCAGTTTTATTCGATAAATACCTTATTTTCGTAGGAGTCACTTTCCCCCGATCATCAATGCCATTGAGAATACCTAGGGCGAACTCAAATGAGAGCTTGATAGATCCTTTTTTTAATAAATACAAAGGTTGGGATATTGCTCAAAAAAGTAGAACAATAATTCAGTGGGAACTTGTCTTATTCCCGATGCCAATACGAATTGATAAAGCCCTAGAGTCACATAGTAAATTTAAAAAAAAAAAACAAAAAAGGAAGCTAACTTCGGCTCCCCGAAGTCAAATTGTCAAAGCCCTAGAGTCACATTGTAAATTAAAAAAAAAAAAAAAAAACAAAAACAAAAAAGGAAGCTAACTTCGGCTCCCCGAAGTTTGTATACCCTTGCAGAATTGAAACAGAAAATTAAAACCAGAATAATAATTAGTTGCCAAATCTCAAATTTGATGAAAATGGTTTGAAAAACGGCTAATTATGTTTTTTTTATTTTTCTGATTGTTCCTATAAAAGCTATAGGATATAGTATGCCGATTCTCATAATATTAAAACCCAAATTCAGGAATAAGAACAAACTGCTAAATCTTAATTTTTATGAAAATGTGTTGAAAACTGACAGAGTTAAAGTTTTATTCTAAAAATTTTTCGATTGTTCCTATGGCAGCTAAATGATATAGTTGTATATAGAAGTAGTATATAGAAGACAAGTGCAAGGTTTCATTTAGATAGCTTTAAAACTGATTGACTACCCAGTCGGACCTCGTTACATTGAAGTTCTCTTCCAAGTGAACGGTCGTGTTTTTTTCTTGCGCTCTCGTTTTTGTAAAAACTCTACGTTAAAACCACCGGGGTTTTCTTAAAACTTCTACTTTGTGTTCTCTTTAGTTCCCGTTCACTTCGCGTGTGCATGCAGCTTTATTAATCAATTCTTAATCTCTTTATTTTTCAATAATTAATTGTGCTGCCTGTGTTTGCTTTTTCTATTCTTTTTGTGTTTCCTCTTTTCACCTCCCCCGTTTAGCAGTTGTTGCTCTGTCGCGACAGTTAAACGTTTTCGTAGCTTCGCTTACTCTCACACTACCGCGCTCTTTAGTGCTTCAACTCTCTCGGTGCAGCTGCACTTTCTCACACCTTTCGCCCTATTATCTATTGCAGCGGTCGGCACGGCCCTATCTATTGTGCATAGGAAAGTGTCTACCGGCAGCGCTGCCAGCACACAGACAGTATGAAGACTGCATCTGTGCTGTTAGATAAGGCTGCTCTGGCTAAATCTAGCCACTTTTTAGCTAAACATAGCTATTTTTATAGTAATAGCTATTGGTTTTGCATAGAAAACCAAAAGCTAGGTATATTATTATATAGATTATTATATCTGGCCATAGATGTCGGTTTAGTCACTCACACATATGCAATTTTGGATTGCATATGTGATAGTGCCGACCACTGATCTATTGCTACAAGTACAGTGGTAAGTCTTTAATAATGTCTTCCGATATCGTCTGCTTCTCCAAATCCTGCAAGAAGGTAATTTTGTCAAGTGATCTTACCATCGGCTGCTGGCTGTGCGACAACATTCTGCACGCAAAGTGCATTGGGGTTGCCGGCCGGACTGTTGATGATGTGAGAAAAAACATTGGCTTGCGCTACTGTTGCGATACATGTAGTGTAGTTAAAAGAGAAATGTCGGCTTTCATGCGGCAAACCAAGGGCAGTTTTAAGGAGCTGTTAACGTGTTTCAATAAAACTCATAACAGCTTCCTAGCGCTTGAGAAACAATTTAATAGCCTTACGCTACTAAATGAGTCTCCAAGGCGCAAAAAAACTGCGACGGATCCCAACAACCCGCGGCGGGCTCTCAACAGCAGCCGCCTTTGACTCAGCCTTCGACCTCAGAATTAAATTCCAGAATTCTGAGGTGAAGTGTTAGGAAAGATTCGGTTGCTGAAGGTGCTGTGGGACTAAACGTTCCACCGCAAATTTAAATTTCGTCTCCTATGGGAGCACAAATTTTGACCCCCATAGCCCCGTAAATTTATCCCCCCAGGAATTACCGGCCAATATGGGCACTACAGGCACTCAGTCTGTTTCACCTCAAGCCCTCATAGCTGTCCCACCTACGAAACAGATATTTGTTTCGCGGCTCTCCCCTGGCCAAACATCTGAAGATGTTATTGCCTTTATACGAGGTAAAGTTAGAGCCGAAAATTTAAATTTAAATGTGGAAAAAATCAAATTTTCTTACGCTAGGGATATTTTATCTTTCAAAATAAATATCCCAAACGAATTCTTCGGCACGATATGCTCATTCAAATTCTGGCCTGCGTATGTTGTAGTTAAAGAATACGAAGCTAAGAAAAAGAAACGGCCTGTTGGGATAACTCTTCCTAAGCCCGATCTGACCACTGTGCCCTCTACCTCCTCGGAGTCTGTCCAAAAAAACTAAATACTTTGCTGTTAATCTCCTATCAGAATGCAAGAGGCTTGCGGAGTTAGCTGCCTAAACTGTATTCTGATAGTTTTGCATTCGCCTCCCGTGTTATTGTGTTCACAGAAACCTGGTTAAAGCCGGAGATTCTTAGCTCCGAAGTTTTCCCAGCTGTGTTCACGATTTATCGGCTAGATCGGCCTGTCAGGCGTGGGGGTGGGGTCCTCATAGCGGTCAACTCCACTCTCACGTCTGAATTAGTAACTTTCGAGGAAAACAACGAAGTTGAATTCCTTTGTGTGAAGCTATCATTTAATAGTCGCTTTGTTTTTATTACATGTTCCTACATTCCCCCACTGTCGCAACTGCCTATTTTTTGGAACCACCGTTCCGCCATTTGGATGGTTTCCAATATGCTTTCTGATAGAGATCATTTAGTAGTCTTGGGTGATTTTAATATCCCTGGGGTTATTTGGTCCCTAAATAGCTCCTCTAACACACTTCAATCCTCAACGCAACAAAACTGCCAGCAGCGGGTATGGGATTTTATTTTTATTTCCCGATAGAGAATTACCCCGGCCGCCTATGTATAAAAGCGAATGAGAACATTACATGAACGGTAGAGTACAACCCCATGAGCGATTCGCTTGGAAAATGTAGATTTCCTGTAGAAAAGTCCGTAGTGCGTAGAAATGGACGGTCAGACGGACATGGCTAGGTCGACTCGGCTGTTGACCATGATTAAGGATATACTTTATAGGGTCGGAAATGTCATCTTCACTGCATTGCAAACTTTTGACTGAAATTATAAAACCCTGCAAGTGTATAAATATGTATGTACTTTATAGGTTGGAGATGCACCTTCACTGCGCTGCAATCTCCTGAGTAAAATCATAATACCCTGCAAGTTTCTGCAAAGTTTCATTCAGATAGCTTGAAAACTAAGGGTCTAGTTTGCGTAGAAATGGACGAACGGACGGACGAATAGACAGACATGGCATGGCTAAACAAGAATATACAAATTATTATAGATGTATGATTATATTGTGTGTTGCTGTGGGCAATAGGTTCCTCCTCGGCTGGCCCCTTGTCGTTGCGAACACCAATATTGGGAGACAGGCGATAAGACACGTAGCTGCGGCTGTAGGTTGACCAGCCAATATTATTCTAGAGTGTTCTAGAATATGCGATCCTAAGAGTGCGGGGGACAGCGTCCTCTGTTACGTTGTGGGCCGGTTGGCCTTGGAATCTCCAAGACGAAATACGAAGATTAGGTTGGAAGGGTAACTGCCCTTCATCAACTGCTGGCCTAGAGACTCAGACAGTTCTTCAATAATAAAAGTTTAACGACGGTAGTCGAAGTGAAGTTTCATGAGCAGCAGCTCTTTATTCTTATGAATCCAAAATCAAACTGAACTTAAGGCTAACAAAAGGGAAACTCATAGCGGCCGCTCCAATGGGTAGCGGTTGCCGGCTATGCACGAGCTTCCGGCCAGACGCTGTGTCAGCAATTTGGCCGGAGCGAGCCATCGGACGATCGGTCGTTGCCGTCGCCCGGTTAACTTAGTTACCTTACATACATACATATGTATAAATGTACATATGAAACTGACTCCACCAAAACGTTGAAAACTTCTAACTTAATTTAAGGTACCATAGCAGGGTATAAATGGTGAACTAGTTAAGCCTTTTGTCAACACTAAATGTCCCAAACGACAATATAGACTTGTCCACTTTTATTATCTTTAAAAAATATTTTGAACGTTAACCAGATCATCTTGCAATGTGGACCGTTTTATTCGTCGGTTTTCTTTGTCCTTATTTTCTGCTGCGTTTCATGTATAAAATGTATTTACAAACTAAATTCAAATAAAAAATGGAAACTACCGAGCTACTTTGGCTGAGGATACATGACCTTCTCGGGACGTCACATACGTGTATAATTTATCCCGAGCATCCGCGGCACCCACAGTGGACGCACTCGACAATGCGACCCTCCTCCAGCTTGGACTTCGGCACGCGACAGATGCAATTGGTGCCGAAATTAGTGTCCCTTGTTTGGATGCAGCGCAGACAGCAAAGGTTTTCGTATCCAGACTTCTTCCACTTGGCGATAAGATTTCCATCGGCTATCTTCTCCTTTAGGCAATAGTCGTATAGTTCCCGGCTAATTGCCTTTCGCCGATAAAACAAATCGTATATGTAGCGCGTCTTCTGGTGGTGTATCTTGAAAATTGGCCACAATGATTCCGTGATGCGCTTGCCCTCGTGCGGTTCAGTTTCGGCTATTAAAAGGATAAGAATTCAAATTTTCTTAAGATTGTTTACACTCCAGAAAAGGCGGTACTAACCCTCGCGCATTTTTTGTTCGAGTTCCTCCAAAGTGGGTTCTATTAGCTCCCAGCCATCTGGCGGCGGTTTGCGACTGCGACGCACCTTTGGCATCTTAAAAGTGGAAGCTAAATGTATTAAATTGAGGTGCTCAGATCGTTATGGATTTGATTTTATTAAAAAATTATGTTTTGTGAAAATATGAACAGCTGTGCAGCGTTGTCAATTAAGCTATTTGCCCGCTAGAACTAACGGCTGCGGGAATTATAGCTATTTGCAAAGCAAAATTGACGGTGCTTTAGCTTTTTAAAAACATTTCTTGTATTTTTATATTTTGAGATGCCACACATTAATAACTTGCAGTATATCTACCAAGTGTGTTGACCAGAAATACCCATCGATTTTTTGTCCTTCATTGCACTTATAATTGAAAAAGTATAAAAATCATAAATATATTTATTCCTTGGCTCTGCTTTATAATGAATATTTTATTTTTAAAACTTTCACAGAAGATTATCTAGTAAGTAACATATTTTGTACATTCAGAGAATTTATATCTGTTATAATGTTTTTTTTTTTTTTTTTAACAAAATATCTATTTTGTAATGTAACAGGTTAGGCAACGATTTTTGAAATTTTTTAGCAACATTATCGAAGAAAATAGTAAACAAAAATATACCTCAAATATGTTTGTGCAAAGATGTAGAAACACTTTTTGATAATATTAAATAATTAGATTTCGAGAAAAATACTCGTGAAATCTTTTTTTCAGTTTCGACATAGTCATGGGCAATCAAATAAATGAATTGTTCGCCTCAAAAGTCCGTTTACTTTCGAGAGGCAGTTCCACCTACACCCTCAAAGTACACTCCGTACACTCTTTCTCCAGGCTTCCAAGACATAGAGCTTCCAATCCGACCTCTAAACTAGGTTTACGTATCATGTATTTTCAGTTCTAATTTAACTACGACTTAATAAAAACTCCGACGCGCAAAACCCGAAATTCCTTCTTATTGCGAGTGATTTTTCAGATTAGAGCATTGGTCGGCACTATCCAATCGCAATTCAAAATTGCATATGTGTGAGTGGGTAAAACAACTTCCATGTCAAGATCTGAAAATATAACTACAAAATAATATAGCTAGCATTTGGTTTTCTATGCAAAATCAATAGCTATTAGTATAAAAATAGCTATTTTCCGCTAAAAGTAGCTAGACTTAGCCAGATCAGTGTTATCTGACAGCACTGATGCAGTCTTCATACTGTCTGTGTGCTGGCAGCGCTGCCGGCAGACACTTTCCTATGCCCATTAGATAGGCCCGTACCGACCGCTGGATTAAAGCCACCCCCCTCCAGAACAAATTTAATTTTCCAGACCTTCAAAAATTTAGCAGGAAAAAAGTCATGATGGACGAAATTTACGAACTACTTGAAAATACTTAATAAATATGTAAAATTAATAAAAAATATCGTTTCACCAACCTAGCTTAATATTTTAGCTTTGATCTTTATTTTTTTTTTGCGGTTTCTAGCTTTTTTCAATTGTACTCTGCTCTTTTATCACCAGAAGAGCTGGCAACACTGGAGCAGTGCTGACAGCCTAGACAAACTATTTACGACCGTATCGATAGTTTTAGTATCGATAAAAACAAGTTTTTTGTTTATTTTTTTTATTATTTTACCAACAGCATAGTATCCACACAGTAAAAATGCGTCTTTATGCAGTGAGAGAGAGCGAGAGGCAAATAGTTTAAAACGGTTGTTCGTCAGCGGCCGTTTTAAAGGTCGGTATCCTGACACGAAAACAAATATGGGCAAATTCCTGGAAGGTCTACACAGTCGGACTTTTCTACATGAAATCTACATGGTTTTAAAACCGAATCGCTCATGGGGTTGGACCCCACCGTTCATGTAAAGTAGGAATGTCGGAAATATATCAAAATATCAATATATCGATATTATTCCTTAAAAAAAATTTTATCATCACGATATTTTAATGGCAAAAAAGGGTAATATTGATAGCTTTCAGACGATATTTCCGATATTGCCCGGCTGCGAGACTCCAGAGTTCCGTATTAAAGGAAATGCAGCGTTTCATTAGTATGACATTTTGTAGTTGGGAGCCAAGTCGTTTGAAATTCTGGATCTCATAAATGTCAACTATGCCCATGCTAGCGAAGGTAGCATTAAATTACCTAATTTTTTATTTTAATTTATTTTAAATCAAAGATCGTATATAAGAGTTGCTTGAGAGTGGGTATAATATTTGTTATTGTAAGTTCGATGATAGTCTCAAATAGCTCTTATTTGCAGTTCATGGTTGATGAAATCAAATATAACGTTTTCTTAGGGCTTTAGCTGAACGATAAAAAATATCAAAAATACTCGATATATGGATATTTTTAACAATATTTTTTAATATCATGGTGCGATCATTTTTAATCAACAAATATCATCAATACGATATTTTTTCAAAATCCAACAACCCTAATGTAAAGTTCTCATTCGCTGTCGCTGCTCGACTCACAGCGAAATTCATGGTGTGAGCTCACAGTGAACCTCATCATGTGAACTCACAGTGAAATTCATGATGTGAACTCAAAGTGAAATTCAACCAGAAAGAATTCAAAAATTAGAAATAAAAAAATTAGCCATTTTTGTTTATATAAATTATTTTTATTATATTTATTAAGGCACTATATAAGAACGAACGCCTCTCGCACCGTTTTTACGTAATCCTTGATGTTCCGCCCTTCTGTTCGGAAAGCTTCTACAAAAATAAAACAGAAAATCATTAGTTATAAATAAATATAAATAAAAACACTTCAGCCCAATTTTGTACACGAATACATTCAAAGAGACGCATTGACATACATATATGTAAATGAGACTCTAAGGATACACACAAAGCAGACAAAGACGAAAACAGATGAAAAACGACGGAAATAATTAGAATTAGTGGTAATAATCCAGCGCGATCTACTTGTAACACTTTGTTGCACTTTGGTGTGATTTGTAATAGTATTTACATGTATCTTTATATATATTGTGTTAGGTGATTTTTTAATCAAAGTAAATATAATGGAATGAATAGAATATCTAGTTTTTTTTTTTTATTATTTTTATCTTAACCCCGATCTGACAAAAACACATTTCTGTTGAACTTGTTTGAAATAATATTAATTTTCTAAAACAGAAACACTTTTTCAGCAATTTAGCATATTTTTAAAGAAAATGACACCAAAATTAATTAATGTTTCCATCAGCGGGTCGCAGCAGTATCGGACAGTAGCGCACTTCACGTTTATGAAATATCCCAAAGGGAAATTTCAAGTACATGAACCGCCATTTAGAATTAGGGATCATATAATATGCCATGCTCGCTGTGCACAGTTTTCCATTGTGATCAGCTCATGGTATGAAGAGAAGTCCGACTCGAAAAATTAGATGGAATAAAAAGAGAACGTGAGAAAGGAAATTAAGTGAAAGTGAGAAAGGTTATAAAACGAGAAATTTCTTTTTCAGCGTGGCAGTGAAATAATCACTGGCCACGGCATTTTTTTTTTCTGGTTTTCTTACCCGTTCCTCTGTGTCCGCCGCCGGCAAGTTGAGAGTGTTCGCTGCAGGTGGATGTGTTGGATCCGCTGACGAACCACCAGGCCGAGCCACTTTTGCCGCCGATGAGACGCCTGCCCAGAGCCACTCGCCGTCGCTGACGAGCCGCCCGCAGGAACCTGGTTTGAGACCAGCCTGAAGCTACCGAGACGCCACCCACCAGCCGTCAGTTTAACGGGAATCTGGTGAGTCCGTGTCGAGCAAGGGCCGGCGTGATCCGGCAGAGAGCTTTTTACTTGGAGTGGATCCCGCCAAAGGGGCCTTAAATTTCCATAATATGTATATACCTATACATATTTGCCGCCGATCAAGGCCGCGCACAGCTCGCGCTTCCTCCTACGACATTAGATATTTGTTTTGTATAAATCATTATACCCTTGCAGGGTATTATAGTTTTAGTCAGAAGTTTGCAACGCAGTGAAGGAGACATATCCGACCCTATAAAGTATATATATTCTTGATCAGGATCAACAGCCGAGTCGACCTAGCCATGTCCGTCTGTCCGTTTCTACGCAGTTTTAAAGCTATCTGAATGAAACTTTGCAGTTAGTCTTCTATATACTCTCACTCGTACATATGTCGGAACGGAAATTTTTAGAAAAAAATTTTAACTTTGTCAGTTTTCAACATATTTTCATTAAAGAGAGATTTAGCCGTTTTAAATTATTCCTGAATTTCGGTTTTAATTTCATGAAAATCGGCAGACTATATCCTATAGCATCCATAGGAACAATCAGGAAATTAACAGAAAAATCCATAACTTTGTCAGTTTTCACGATATTTTCACCAAACTTGAAATTATATTATATTATTTCAAAATTTCTATATTAATTTCATTAAAATCGGCCAACTATATCATATAGCTGCCATAGGAACAATCAGGAAAATTAAAAAAAAACCATAACTTAGCCGATTTTCAAACCATTTTCATCATGTTCGAGATTTGGACACTAATTATTATTACAGAATTTCGGTGTTAATTTTTATTTTAATTCTGCAATAGCGTATAAACTTCGGCGAGCCGAAGTTAGCTTCCTTTCTTGTTTTTGTGCTGTATTACTTACATGTATTCCTGAGGTGTCACTTGTCCTTTTCGTTTTCGTAGCCTTCTGTCCGGGATTTGTGCAACACACGTGTTATTGTATGGATATAAAGAATCGGGTCAGAAGCATAGCCAGTAAATTTGTGAAGAAATACAAAATATACCCACCCTATTATTTCTCTTGGAGCTCCAGCAGGGATATCAGGTTGAGAAAGGGGGCTTAATTAGAGGCCAGGTTGTGGCCCGCTGCCCTCCGCTGCTCTTATAGAAATGAGACAGCCTTGGCGCGACCGCAACCCTGGCTGAATATACGTTTCGCACGAATAAGTCGGCTCCAAGTAGACGATTTGTATGTAACTAGCAGTAAGAATTGTCATTGATTAGAACAAAATGAACTCGAAGTAAAATATTTACCTGGGGGAGATGAGCCGGTCGCCAGGCCGCCTGGAATAGGCTCCGGTCCGCCGGAGATGGTTGGTGCCCCGAGATAACCAGGTGGCACCACAGGATGGGTAGGTGCGTCGTGGCGAGTCCAACAATGCCACCAAATGTGTCCAATGTCGTCCAGTCTATGTTTTGTTGTTTACGTTTTTTTTAGTTCCTGGTGATTTTTAATACAGTTAGTTCCGAGACGTCCGATATTTATCGGTATTTCTTGTGCGGACTGCGGGCACGGGTCGAACCCCACCCTGGGATTCCTGAACTAGCCCGGCGTTGCCCAAGGAAAAGCAGTTCCGTAACAAATCTACCAAAAAACAAAACTGCTAAAAATATGGAACCCTATTTTTAACAAAGCAATGTCAATTTGTATTAAAATTCTTGCCTTCGCGTTGTAAATGTGTTGCAGATTAATATACATACATATGTATATGTACATGCTTATGTTATGTACATTTGTATGTATCTTTCAGATTAATCCCTTCAGTACCAAAATTCCCGTCACGCCTATTTCCTCGTTGAATGCCCGAAAAATAAAAACAAATTTTATGGACAGAAGTCCGAACCGAAGTATGCAGACAAAATTCGAACTGCATTCGGCTACCGCCGACGTCTCGCGAAGTTCAGACCATGATACAATCATACTTGATTGTATCATGGTTCAGACAATATTTTTTTTTTTTTTGTTTTCGAAGTCATTTGGTTTTGTCTCGTTTGTCCTAATTCTCTTTTCATTTTCTTCTTCTGTTGTGATCACACCTGTTCGCGTGTTATGTAGTTAAAATTGCGTATTAATTTAAATATTATAAGGTAAGTAAAGTTATTTTTACTCAATTAATAAACTCCTTTGCAGAATTGATCTAAAGCATGGAAAACTCTTCAATCTAGACTGTTTGAATGCTAAACTCTTTAGGTTTGCGGAGTTTCTTTTCATCAATTTATCAATTTATATCAGCGGTCGGCACGGCCCTATCTATTGGGCATAGGAAAGTGTCTGCCGGCAGCGCTGCCAGCACACAGACAGCATCAGTGCTGTTAGATAGACTGCTCTGGCTAAATCTAGCCACTTTTTAGCTGAAAATAGCTACTTTTATAGTAATAGCTATTGGTTTTGCATAGAAAACCAAATGCTAGCTATACTATTAAGTAGTTATATTTTCATATCTGGCCATAGAAGTCGGTTCACTCACTCATACATATGCAATTTTGGATTGCATATGTATAGTGCCGACCACTGATATAAATATAACTACTTAATAGTATAGCTAGCATTTGGTTTCCTATGCAAAACCAATAGCTATTACTATAAAAGTAGCTATTTTCAGCTAAAAAGTGGCTAGATGGTGGCCAGAGCAAAAGCACGATGCTCAGCCGAAGGCAGTTGCCGAAGCCACACGAAGTCTTTACACTGTCTGTGTGCTGGCAGCGCTGCCGGGACACTTTCCTATTCCAAATAGATAGGGCCGTGCCGACCGCTGATTTATATGCATAAAACTGGAATAATTTGTTTCTAACATTTAATTTACAGATTACATAAATTCCCGAAAGGATCTGCAGTCGGCCCGACCCGTGCACTTTAAATTAATTTGAATTTTACATTAATAAAAATATGAAATTTAATAAAAAAGGAACAAATTAATCTGGGATTCCCGGGTTTTTCTATAGGTTTTCTTTTATGACTCCTCTGGGATTCTTCCCTGAATTCCTCGCTAATTTCCTTTTGATTCCTTAATGAATTTACTTCGAAATTGACGTTAAATTCCTTGCAGGAATTCCTCAAGGAATGATAGAGGATTCCTCGATGCAGACAGATTTTAAAAATTTTTGTATGGAAATTTACGGTTAAATCCTGCATCATTCCAGCAGGAATCTTCTTTAGTCTTACATGATTCCTGCAGGAATCCTATATAACCGATACTGAAGGGATAAAGCTACGTCGGGTCTCTAGTATTAAATAAAAGGCTATACAAGTATTAAAAGAAAAATTGATATCCTTGTTCTAAATGTCTTTCTATAGATAAATGAAATGAAAGATAAATAAACTGATTATGAAATATGTACAAATATTTTTTCATATATACATATGTTGATACGTATTTCACAATCATTTTATTTATTTCATTTCAATTATCTTCTTAGAACTTAGAACACTTAGAACAAGGAGATCAATATTTACTTTATTACAACTACATACCTCATTTAGGCAGAGATTAGTGAGAAACAGAAGGAGGTTGCTGAAAAATAAAAATAGACTAGACCTACCGAAACGATATTTATAATGTAATTTCCAGTATTTAATATGTCCTGTAGCATAAGTCGCTAAAATTGACAGCAAGCTACACATAGAAGTGATAAAATTTCATCAAGTACAAAAAAAGGGCTAATTAAAAAATGAAATACTTTTATTAATTCATAGCTTTTTTGTTGGCTAAAAATGGCTACTTGCACATTAAGCTTAATCGCATAAAAATTATTATTTTGAGCTGTTTAGTAACTTTTTTGTTATTAAACATAAGTTTTGAGCTTTTACAGATAAAAGTATGATTATGATTTTGAGCTGTTTAGTTACTTTTCTTATTATTAAACATACGTTTTGAGCTTTTACAGTTAAAATTATGATTTAAGTCACATAAAGGTTGAAAATAGTCATTAAACTAAATGGTTGATAAATTGCTGTTAATATGTGTGTTGTTAAATACACTGGGGTTTTTAAAACATATACATATTAAGGTGTCTGTCAATTAAGTATGCATACTGATGCTTTGAATAAACTTTTAAGGTAAGCTTTAAAATATTTACGACTAAGCAAGCAAACATATAATTTATATATTTTTCGCTAAAGATATTGGTAGTCTTTTTATTGGATCTATTCTCTTCTATGCGGGGGCATAAAAAGAGAAGAGTATAATGACAGAAAAAACGATTTGGATCGAAAAGTAGGCTTGCTCTTCTCACAAGCTCTAGCCATATCAATGTTGTTATAAAATTGGCAATATCTCGTATAGTTTAAAAACCCGGACTTCATATGGACAGAGCGAAATAACAATTACGTTGAGCAAAAACCAAATGAAATTGTAATGTTAATTCCAAGTACAAAAATATCTATATTAAATTTTAATACTGACAGCAATTTTGGTAAAATATTGCAGAATTTAGACACTTTAACGTATTTTGTTTATTACTCTAGAGATTCCTTAATCACACCGCATAGTTAGTACTTTTCTTTTGGATTGATAAATAGACGAGACTAAAAAAAAGTATACTTTTAAAGAGTTAAAGTTCCGGGACCCGCTCCGGACTAAAGATAAGTGTAGTTTCTGCTTTCGCTGGCTATTTAGTTGTTCTTCTTCTTAGGCTTTTTTGGATTTCGGGAGCGCGACTTTGCCTTGCAGAGAGGACAGATGGGAGCGTTGCGGTGGATCTGTTGGTGGCAGGATAGACAGGATTTCATCGGTGGCGGCTGCTGGCGGAGATTCACGTTGAAGTCAGAGCGGAACGAGGGATGGTGGCCAATACCGATCGACGGTGATTGCTGGAGCCGGTTGGTTGGCGGGGGCGGCGGTGGTGGTGCTGAAAAGTCGCCTTTACCCAGACGTACTGCAGCAGCACCGGCACTGCCCGCTCCCGGTGGCGCTGGTGGCATAAAAGCATGCCCAGGCTGGCCAGCTCCTCCTCCACCGCCGCCGCCTACTGAGCCAGCTCCGCTACCAACACTACCACCACCCGCTCCTCCTGAGCTAACGGAGGAGGACAGGGCCGTGACAGTGGCCTCTGGCATCAGGGGGTGCCTGGCATGAGGCCTGGCCAGCGATGTGGGCTGGTTTACGGACGCTGCCGCAGCTGCTGCAGCAGCCGCCGCAGATTGAGCGGCCACTTTGAGGAAGTTGGTCTGAAAGCGATCCTTCGATATGGGGCTTCCCTCCTCCTCGTGCAGGTCGCGCAAGGGGCTCAGCCCCAGGTAGTCCCTACGCATGTGGTCAATCTGGTACTTTAAAGCCAAATACTCCTCGTAGACCCTGTTGGCCATGTCGAAGGAGCGCGTCTGGTTCTCCTTTGTCTGCTTGATGATGTTCTCCATATCATTGATGTCCGCGTGAATCTGGCGCAGCTCCTCGACGTGCGACATCTTCTCCTCCAGCAGGTGTTCCATCTCCTTACGGTATTCCTCCAAACATTTTTCCTCGTCGTCGCTAAGCTTCACCTCCTTGATGATCCGCACCTTTAATTTTTCCAGGGCTAACGTTTTATCGCGTATGTCCTTGATGGCCTCTAGTTTGGCGTAGTAGTGGCGCTCGTTGGAGCTCGTGATTTCGCTGGTGGCCATTTTTCTTCCTCCAAAATACGCTGTGTGTGGGATGTTCAGTTTTGTTTTTCCTTATCCCCGTGGGAGAGGGGTCGCCTTTGTGTCTTCGTACACTTTCTCACTGTCCTAATACAATTATCCCACGTAATGCGGCTGGACTTCGAATATCTGTTCTAACAAAATAAATGTAATCTTCAAATTTCCGAACAATGAATTATCCTCTATTTATTTAGTTTTTTTCGATACTTTGTGTATAGTATAGAGCTGAAACTAACTTTGATGGACTTATCGATATATCTGTGATGGTACGAATCCTTCAGACATCGATATTTGTAAAATACTTGGAATTTTTACATTTGGCTGTCTTTACGTAAATGGAATTTTTACAAACTAACAATTTCCAAACATTTTAGGTGAGCTTTCTAGGTTTTCTTTTCAACAAAATCTGGCTAATCTAGCTCATATATTACTTAAGCAAAAATCTTTACAGCGGGAGCTAATGCTGCACCACTGTAAATAAAAAGTATTTATTAAATTTTTAAAGCATAGTATCCAGACAGTAAAACGTTTTGCAGCGAAACAAATGTTTTATCTTTTCAAGAGTGACCGTTGATATTACTATCTGTTTGGCATTTTTGGCCGGCAAATGATGCGGTCATACATGCTTGTTTACAACATTTTAAAATTGTCAATAAAAAATTAACAAGAAAATAAAAACTACTATCGCCATGGCAGTAATTATTGTCGTAATTTATAAGGAATATTCTTAACCTAATAAGAAGCGATACAAGTATTGGGTGAGCCCATACCTGCGAGATCATTTAAAGGGCAATATTCTTCCTATGTACGTATTGTTTACATGTTTTTATATCAAAAATAAACTCCCTCTCACCATCTAATATTATGTCCTATCATAATCTAAAACAAACTTCCCTTCTTCGCTCAGAATGCGCCTATCTCTGCAATCCAATCTCATCCAACACCATAAAATGAAAGTAATATTTTAAAACTTATTAAACATTTTAATATATATTATCAAATCTAAAAATTAGATGCCTACAATTAATTAAATTCAATCCTATTAAATAGTATGTAAACAAAGTAAAAACAAACTGAAAACAATGTAGCCGAAGGCCCCAGCCGCCATGGCTTCAGTAGTAAAATTAAGTTTTGTAAACCTTAGTCTACTATCTTATAATAAAAATATATCAATAATTTACATTTTTATCATTATTTTTTGTTTGTTTTATATTTAATAAATCTGCAGCAAACTCCTATGAGGTTTTTTGAAAATTTAACGGATTTACGGAACTGAAGAAGACAGAGGGGCAATTTTATTACATTTGCCATTCTTTTTCGCAGCCCGCTCGGAAAATACTAAAAAGGGCCACACACTATTCTAGTATATTTGTTTTCGTGTCAGGTTACCGGCCGTAAAAACGGCCGATGACGAACAACCGTTTTCAACTATTTGCCTCTCGCTCTCTCTCACTGCTTAAAGACGGTTTCTTACTGTCTGGATACTATGCTTAAGCAGTGAAAGAGAGTGAGAGGCATATAGACAAAATACTATAAGAGTGTGACGTTAGAAGATTATGCGAAAGCACTCTTTTAGTATTTTTCGAGCGGGGTGCGAAAATAAATAAAAAATGTAATAAAACAGACTGTTCTCGAATATTTGCCCCTTGCTTTCCCTCTTGCAATTTCATCATATATTTAAAATAATGGATTCAGCCACGTTATATTTAATGTGGTATCTTAGTTCCCCTCATTTAATTTAGTGTGACCTTTAAGTCAGTGTGTAAGTGTTTTATAGGAGACCATTTTTTTTAAGTGAACTAGAAACAAAGACCGCGGATCGAGCGACTCACTAACACTCTGGTGCTCTGGCCGTTATCTCCCAAGTGCGTATTGTAAATCATAGTTGATCCCGGGTTTGTTCTGATCCCTCAATAATCTATCTTTGCCTCCGCCCTCTACTCCCACCCACCCAACAAAAACAACGATTATAGAAAAGAGAAACAAAAAAAAAAAAAAACAATGTGTATGCGCGTTTCTTAGTATGTGTGTGCGACGTATTTTGCTAGTGATTCACTCGGCGAAATTGAACATTTTAAAATAAATAAGCCCTTGTTTTAAATGTGTCAATTTAAGATACATAGGTCCGAAAATTAATATTCATTGGAAATTAAGCTAAGCTCAAGGCTCTCTTCAACTCGACCGCTACGCGAATTGCATTGCTTTCCTTTTTTTGTTGTGGACAACAAAATATGTAGACCCGCAGAAATTACATACGAAATAAGAAAAAGCGAAAGGTAAATTAGTTTTGAAGGTTTTATGTCTTTGTCTTTCTTTCCCTTTCGCTCTTCCGTTTTTTATCACCATTTATGGATCTCGTTTTATATATGTATTAGCTGCAAGATTTCTTAAAAACACATTATAATCAATAATTATAATAAATATTTTAAAATAATTTTTGTTAATGAATTGATAGTTCTCGGCAATACTAATTGGGGACTTCATCAAAAGTTTATAAAAATCTTGAGTCATGAATTTCTTACAAATAACTGATGAAACTAACATGGGCATGTCCTAGGCTGCCATCAGTGGCAAATCAATTACATTTTTATTAACAAAAACTCTGTTTTGTCATCAACTATTTATCGAAATACTTTTTTTGAAGAGGAAACGTGAGAGCGCGACGATTTTGACCCGAAAGTCTAAGTCTATTGACATTAGTCTATTGAAGCCATATGGAACTGCAGATTTAACTCGGATGTGTTTAAATGTACATATATGTACATACATACTATGTATGTATGTATGAATACCTGCACATATCGCTTCTAACTGCTTATCGCTCCCATTTTACCAGACACAGAAAGAGAGAGAACGAAAGAGTGATAAAGTGAGCGAGCGCTGTGACTCTTCCGCTTGCCTTTGTTGACATCAAATACATACATATGTATGTACATATGTATCTGATATGGCGCTCTCTTGCATATTTTGCTTATTTCGTTGCTGTTGTTTTAATTGTTTGGCAATTAAGGAAATTATAAACATATTAAGCCAATAAAATCGACATACATTCCGCGACTAGGTTTCCTTTAACTTTGTCAACAGAACGCTCCACCAATACAAAACTTATCCAGCATTTTGTGTCTAACTTTCAAAATATATGTATATGTAAGCTTTATTTATTTATTATTATCCTTATGAACTTAGAACCAAAAATTCAAATTTCTTAAATAAAAATAAAATTCAATGCAATTTATAAATGTACCTCATTGAAGGTTATTATAATTTAAGTCAACATTTTGGAGCAGGAACCATTCCCAACCCGATAAAGTGTATTTAAACAAATATAGACAATCTTGGGTCAGCTTCAACAGTCGAGCCGCTTTCGCCTTTCTGTCAGATTCTACACAAACTAGTCTGAAACTATGTATGTATGTATGTATTTAATTCTGATAACCACAAAGGACCAAAGCTTTATGCACCAAGCGTATAGCTAATAAATAAAAGAAAGCTGATTAGACTGAATGTTGATCTAATAGAATTTTTTGGACATAGAATTTATTTATGTAAACCTATCTTTTACAGGTAGTTGTATTTATGTAACCTGCTCTTACATTCCTCCATCTTCAGAAGAGCCATCTTATTGGAAACACCTTTCGGCAATTCAGGCACTTTCCAACTGGCTCTCTAATAGGGACCAATTAGTGACTTTGGCGTACTTCAATATACCTGGAGCTCATTGGACTTTTGATGGTGTGTATGGTATAATGTCCTTCAGACTGTTGCACATCATGACTTCATAAATGGCTCGATTGATTTATCTTTGTCTCAAGGTAACCATGTCTTTAATTCTTTAAACCGATTAATGGATCTATGCTTTGTCTCCGATAATAAGTGTTCCTTCAATGACCCAACCTGAAGATCCTTATCAACCACTTTCAAAGTGACTATCGACACCAGGACAGTTTTTGCAATGACATTTGGTAGTAGATTAAATAGAGTCCGTTGTTCCCGAAAGGCTGACTACCAGGGGCTAAACACTTTAATAACAGAATTTATACAAAATCTTATACAAAATCAAATCTTTTTACATGAACTCTGACATGGCAAACGGCGTGGATATATTTTACAGTGTCATGAACTCATTTTTTTCCTTATGTGTTCCGGTAACCTATCTAATAAACCATTTTGGTTCAACAAAGAGCTGACACGCTTAAAAATCGTAGAATCTAGGCTTTTTAATAAATATAAACTCATCGGTTCAATAACAGCTTTTTCATCTTATCTTATTGCTCGGTCTAACTTTACTGTGCTTAACGCTCAGTGTTATACACATTATTTGACTCGTTGCTAGGTCCAGTTCACGCAGGACCTGAAACAATTTTATAACTTTGTTAACTCTACCCGTAAAACCAATTTATATCCTTTTTATATCCTTATTCGACGTGATTTAAGAATACTACAGTAAATTTTGATCAAGCAATAGCCAATCTCTTTGCTGAGTTTTTTAAAACTACATTGAAAGAAAGAAAAAACGTTCGAATTTCCAAATATTAAATTTTTTGTACCATAATTTGCGATGGACCTTAGAGGCAGCATCATACATAGATGTATATAATCAAAAACTTTCCATTTGCTGTTACCAAAAGGAACGTTCGTTGTCCTAGAGGCAAAGAATTTGATCCCAGGACCTTATATAAAACTGTGGAACATGGAGGTGGAAGCCTAATGATATGGAAGCTGCTTTTCATGCTATGGTGTCCGTTTGACTCATCAATAAGATGATTCACAGACACATTCGTCTACAAAGATCTATTGGAGACGGTGATGCTATCATATGCCGAGGATAATATGCCACTTTTTTTGAAGTTCCAGCAGGATAACGACCCAAAACACGCCTCCCAAGTCGAAAAGGATTAGTTCCGAGAGCAAAATATGGCTGTTATTGACTGTCCAAGTCAATCACAGGACCTCAATCCTGTCTAGAATCTATGGGGGTGAACGTCAAGGAGAGATAGCAAAGACGTTCTGCCCAAAAAAAGGGATATTGTCCAAAGGACATGGTATGGCATTCCAATTGGAACTTGTCGCCAGTTAATGTCCTTCAGGCCAAGACAGAAGGAGAAAGTCCTGCCAAAAATGGCAGATATATCGGCTATTAGCTGCCAGACACCTTGTTTAATATAAAACAAGACAAAAAAGAGGGAAATATGCATTTTATTTAAACATTTCTCTTAGCACACCTATTATTATGACCAGCCAAAAGGGGGGGGGGGGGGTTTAAGGATTTATTTAATTTACTTAGAAATTAAGAATTTTTAAAAATATTTTTTGCCTTTGGTTTAAAGGCAATTAATATACGTTCTCAAAAAGCTTTGATTTTTTGAGATTGGAGAAAAGATGGCTTAGATATAAGAAGTTAAAAAGGAAAAAAAAACACACCTATTATTTTGTCCATGAGTGTGTTATAGATGAAGAAGGAGTGGTGCTTAATGCCTATCCAAGCCTTCTTCATGTCTTGGACAATATGTTTTAGAGTTTTTGTTCGTAGGGTCGTGGTCCGATTTAGTTTTATGCATTTGCTGATAAAGAATCCGTGAAAAAGCAGATAATAACCGTTCAGTACCGTTCCTTGTGGAATCCCTAAGGAATCACCATGGAATGAGATTTGCTCCACAGGGAATCGTCAAGTAATTTCCATACAAGCCTACAGGAAATTTCCACAACGAGGCGGCCGTTACATGGAATTCGGAGTCCCTGAGGATTCGTCCGGGAATCCTCGAATGCTAAGGGAATTTATAAGCGGAATCGGCAGAAATTTTTTAAGGAATTCCTGGGTGAATCGGACATGAATCTTTGAGGAATTGGGATAGGAATCAGGAAGGAATCTTAGGCTAATACTGGAGGAATCTAATAGGAATCGCAGAGGAATTAGCAAGGAGTCATAGGGAAATTCTTCGAGGAATCACAGAGGATTGTGACATCACATACCACACCTCCCACCCTCCCTTTGTCCACCAAACCTTTATAGAAATGAGAATAAATGCATATAAAGTAAATTAGGTATTTAATGTATTTTTTTTTCTTGTTTTACTATTATTCTATTTGATGCAACTTAATGCATACGCCAATGACTTCTCAGGCGTCCACGTTAGATATATTATCTGTAAATAAAAAAAAAAAAAATTAGTTATTGTTTACATCAGCTTCTTCTTCCCATTTACTCCGTCAATGTTGTATATCAGGAGCAGCTCCTATGCAACGACGTTATTTAATGATTTATAATATGTTTGAAAGAAAACAATCGAGTACATTGATTGTTTTAATATTTTGATATATTTAATTTAAATATATGTAATTAATGTCCACTGCAGATATTTCAGAAATCAACACACCACACAGCACTTAAACTTTAAATGCGAAGGGAACGGGGAAAGGCAAGACGAAACCGAAAACAGGTAGAAGTTTCGTTACCTACTTTGTTTCGGACTTCTCTCAACCAAGCACATACAATTTTTTTTTGTTTTTCGGACATAACACAAAGGAAAGGAATTTTGGTACTGAAGGGAAAATGTCATTATTTATTGTGTGGGTTAGTTTCTCCGTGTGTAAATCAAATCACAAATCGATAGCAGCATGCACAAGACGAAAAATGCTGTCAAACAACTTTGAAATCGAGTCGCGGGCTCTTGGAGTCTCAATATAAACACCACATTTTTCATATTCTTTATATGTATGTACATATAATTGGGACTAAGCGGTAAGCGCGAGTGTTAAGCCCACTGTACCCATTAACTCCAGTTTTTTGTGCACTCTATGAATACGATTCGAGAATAAGCGGCCAACAGCTTTGTCACAGTGAAAAACATGGCTTAGTTATTGGAAAGATGGGATTCATTCCCGAAGGAAATTGGTGCGGAGAATCAGAGTTCGGCATCAGAAACCTCAAATTCTGACACCGGATTTGGATTCTAAGCACTGAATTCCTTCGAAAATGACCCCATCTTTCCAACAATACACACGACCTTTGTAGACCCGTGTTATTATTATGCTCAAATTAGTTTTTGCTTAAGCATAGTATCCAGACAGTAAAAAACCGTCTTCAAGCAGTGAGAGAGAGCGAGAGCCAAATAGTTTAAAACGGTTGTTCGTCAGCGGCCTAGAAAAGAAAAGTGTGTGGCACTCTTAAGTATTTTCCGAGCGGGCTGCGAAAAAGAATAACCAATTTAATAAAACAGGCTCTTCTCGACCCTCGATTACCCCTCTTTCCACCTTTTTCAGTTCCGTAAATCCGTTAAATTTAAAAAAAAACATCACAGAAGTTTGCTGCAGATTTATTAACTATAAAACAAACAAAAGATAATGATAAGAATGAAAATATTGATATATTATTATTACATAGTAGACTAAGGTTTAGAAAACTTAAATCTACTACAGAAGTTATGGCGTCTGGGGCCTCCGGCTGTATTGTTTTCAGATTGTTTTTACTTTGTTTACATACTATTTAGTAGGATTGAATTTAATTAATTGTATTAATATTATTTTTAGATCTGATAATATATATTTAAATATTTAATAAGTTTTAAAATATTACATATATTTTCTGGTGTTGGATGGGATATTGCAGAGATAGGTGTATTGTATTGAGTGAAGAAGGGAAGTTTATTTTGGATAGGATAGTACATTATATTAGAAGGTGGGAGGGAGTGTATTATTGATATAAAACAGTGGTCGGCACTATCACACACGCAATTCAAAATTGCATATGTGTGAGTGATTATAACCACTTCTATGTAAAGATCGGAAAATATAGCTACAAAATAATATAGCTAGCATTTTGTTTTCAATGCAAAATCAATAGCTTTTATTATAAAAATAGCTATTTTCCGCCAAAAGTGGCTAGATTTAGCCAAAGCAGGCTTATCTAACAGCACAGATGCAGTCTTCATACTGTCTGTGTGCTGGCAGCGCTGCCGGTAGACACTTTCCTATGCCCAATAGATAGGGCCGTGCCGACCGCTGGTTTAGTGGTTAATACTTCACCCCAAGACGCGAGATTTCTACGAAACAAACAAGATTTCCTTTATAATTAGCCTGAAGTAAAATGTATAGATAGCACAGTCTTATCTGTAGTTCTAAGTCTTCTTTCCTAACTGAATTATATTTTTGTTTATATTGGCTGCGTTTGTGTGTTTGTGTTAAACGTAGTTTCCAAACAGTACAACGTTTTGCAGCGGAACAAATGTTTTATCTTTTCAAGAGTGACCGCTGATTTTACTATTTGTTGTCATTTTTGGCGGCAAACGATGCGGGCATACATGCTTGTTTACAATATTTTAAAAATGGCAATAAACATGACCAAGAAATAAAAACTACATTGCCATGGCAGTATTATTGTCGTAATAGATAAGGAAGATTCTCAACCAAATAAAAAGCGATCGAAGTATTGGCTGAGCCCATACCTGCAAGATCAATTAAAAGGGCGATATTCTGTCTATGTACGCATTGTTTACATCTTTTTATATCAATAATACACGGTCGCTCTCCTTCTAGTATCATGTCCTATCATAATCTAAAATATACTTCCATTCTGCCCTCAGAATACGCCTATCTCTGCAATATCTCATCCAACACCATAAAATAAAAGTAATATTTTAAAACTTATTAAACATTTTAATATATATTATCAGATTTTAAAATTAGATGAATACAATTAATTAAATTCAATCCTATTAAATAGTATGTAAACAAAGTAAAAACAAACTGAAAAGAATACAGCCGAAGGCCCCAGACGCCATGGCTTCTGAATTAGATTTAAGTTTTGTAAACATCAGTCTACTATGTTATAATATAAATATATCAATAATTTACATTCTTATCATTATTTTTTGTTTGTTTTATAGTTAATAAATCTGCAGCAAACTAAAGAAGGTAGACAGACAGGTAGACTATACTTAAAGCATAGTATCCAGACAGTAAAAAACCGTCTTCAAGCAGTGAGAGAGAGCGAGAGGCAAATAGTTGAAAACGGTTGTTCGTCAGCGGCCGTTTTAAAGGCCGGTAACCTGACACGAAAACAAATATACTAGAAAAGTGTGTGACACTCTTTAGTATATTTCGAGCGGGCTTCGAAAAAGAATAAAAAATTTAATAAGACAGGCTGTTCTCGACCCTCGTTTGCCCTCTGTCTACCTTCTTCAGTTCCGTAAATCCGTTAAATTTTCAAAAAACATCACAGGAGTTTGCTTTAGATTTACTAACTATAAAACAAATAAAAGATAATGATAGGAATGTAAAATATTGATATATTATTATTATTACATAGTAGACTAAGGTTTACAAAACTTAAATCTACTACAGAAGCCATGGCGTCTGGGCCTTCGGCTGTACTGATTTCTGTTTGTTTTTACTTTATTTACACACTATTTAATAGGATTCAATTTAATTAATTGTATTAATCTAATTTTTAGATCTGATAATATATATTGAACTGTTTAATAAGTTTTAAAATATTACTTATATATTCTTGTGTTGGATGAGATATGCCAGAGATAAGTGTATTCTGAGCGAAGAAGGGAATTTTATTTTAGATTATGATAGGACATGATATTGGAAGGTGAGAGGGAGTGTAATATTGATATAAAAATATCTAAACAATGCGTACATAGGAATAATATCCCCCTTTAATTGATCTTGCAGGTATGGGCCCACCCAATACTTGGATCGTTTTTTATTTGGTTGAAAATCTTTCTTATCTATTACTACAATAATTACTGCCATGGCAATAGTTGTTTTTATTTTCTTGTTCATTTTTATTGACATTTTTATAATGTTGCAACAAGCATGTATGACCGCATCATTTGCCGGCCAAAAATGCCAAACAGATAGTAAAATCAGCGGTCACTCTTGAAAAGATAAAACATTTGTTCCGCTGCGAAACGTTTTACTGGATACTATGCTTAAAACACAACTTTTTACTATAAACTCGGCCACACTACAATAAATGATGGGGAGTAATCAACTAATGTCTGTTTAAGATTTAAAAAAAGACAAGAATACTTTTCCTTTTTAACTAGAAAATGTATACATCTCTGAAATCTGGAGTAAAATTAATACATATGTACATATGTATGTGAATTCTGATGTATCCCATAAGCTTTTCAGGCTTTTCGTATAGAATTATTCCTTAGAATAGTAATGTTAAGAAAGTGACGCTTACATATGTATATACAGTGATGGAAAAAATAATAGAAACGAGTTTTCATTTTCGGTTTAAAGTCGTATTTTTAAGAAACAACGGGGAAATGAGTGGAAATTTTAATTTTATTTTGATCTATATACATCTAGCTTACATATTAAAAAACAAAAATGCATTTAACTTTATTTATTTAGCTTAAAAATTATACTTAAGTTAAAATTTATGCTTTTGACCTGGAAATAAAAATAGAAACGAAAGTACTAATCTTTATCCAAATTGACTAGTTTACCAAAATTGACCATGAAATGTTTTAAGTTTTAATTTTTTATTACTTTTTAATGGTTTTTTAAAACTGCAGCACTCCTACGAGGCATAGACTCCACCAGATTGGAGCATATTGCTGGCTCAATGGGGTACCAGTCTTCCTGGACTTTCTCCCACAAATGCTCCTTAAATTTTTGGTTGAAAACCACTTAAATGTTTTTATAGA
>VNJN01000518.1:0-14452 GCA_008042485.1 Drosophila mayri | reverse complement strand
TTCGAATTGTTCGAAGATAATTGAATCTGTATATTCTTGAATTTGGAATTTCTTAAGAGTGGTGTGAATGTTAATATGTGTGTTTAATTTTTTGATGTTGTCTTTTGTGACCAATATTGGTTTTACGAAGGAGTAAGTGCAGTCTGTATCTTTTAAAAATTTATGTGGATTTGTTGTAAAGAGTTTTGAAGATAAGAGAACATAAGGTAAAGATTTTCCATGGGATTTTATATTTAAGAATCCGATTAATTGTCCGAGGCTTCTTGTAAAAAATTTGCGCCGTCATTGATGTTGCAAGAAGGAGAAGGGGTATCGCTGGTCGATACCGAATTGTTTCGGAATGGATTTTGGGTCCAGGTCGAAAGGCTATCTTGTCGGTTTTGGGATTGTTGTCTGGAGTCATTTCTCCTGGTGTTGTTACCACCTGATTGTCTGTAATTATTCTGATTACGATGATACGGACGACTACGGTCGCCCGAGTTTTTGTGGTTGCGATATTTTTGGTCGCTGGAATTTTCGCGGCGGTGGTTGTTCTGTTGGTCCTTCGAGTTCTGGTAGTAAAAGTTTTGTTCTATATGTGCCATTTCGTAAGCCTTTTCTATAGATTCTGGATTACGGGATCGAATTATTGTTCTTAATGGGCCGTTTAGGCCAACAATAAATGCATTAAGGCAAATATCGGAGTATAGGGCATCTTTTGCCGTGGTGTTTTGGGCATCGAAATTTTGGGTCATTAGTCAGAAACACTAGTTGTCCTTAACTTTGCTATTGCGAAGAATAGTTTGTTAATGGAGTGTCCGCTTCGTAGGGTTTGGATTTCCAAATTAAAATTGCCTCTGTCTTCTTGCTAGTGTAAAGTCGTTTAAGGTTTGCTTTGATTGCGTCCCAGATGAGTGGTGTGCCACAAAGGGTCAAAGCTTCGTGCCCTCATTTGCCCATACGGCGTCTGATCTACGGACCGAATGAGTATTAATAATTTCTCGACACTGGTTATGAAAGTTTACAGGTTGTCAGAAGGGCCTTCGTAAGTCGGTAAATGTTGTATGAACGCCAAAATATCCTTGGGACTTAGGTTTGTGTTGACGATAGTCAACGAGTTGCTAACCGTTGGGCTGAGGGAGCCCGAAGCATTACCAGAGTCTAAATGGTTCATGTTGTCGTTAAAATGTAGGGGACCTGCTCTACTTGATCGTGTTGTTCCTCGTCCTCGAGTTCTCTGATGTCCGATAAACTACCTCCACTTCTCAAACCTAATCTTTAACTAGCTGCGCTGACTTTTATTAACATTTAATTTTTTTAATTATTCTTAAAGGTATTCGTGTACAAGATTTAATATATATATATATATATATATATATACACCTACATAAAGTGTGTTGTGTAATCATATAATTTTTTCCTAACTCAATCGTGTGATCCCGGTGCATTATCAGCGTTTGATGTGCACGTATACGGTCACAGGGAAGAAATTTGTACATAGATTGGGTATATTTATTGATTACGTGGTCCCGGTGCATTATCAGCATTTGATGTGCACATATTCGGTCACGAATCTTGCGATAGGAAGTTTGTTACATATATTTGCGTTAAGTTTGCCACTTTTCTCAAAAAATGCGAGCCCGGTGCATTATCAGCGTTTGATATGCACATATACGGTCGCAGCTTGCGTAACCACTAACACTCATGCGAATTGAATCATTTCGAACAATGTATTAATTTTATTGTTATAAAAATTTTGATTTTACTGATTTATATTACATGTATTATTTCCTTTTATATATGCTTCTTTTTAGTTTCACCGTCACAGTTCACATACCTGTCTTACAGATATAATACGATAAGGAGGTGGACCATTTTTAATCTCCTGGTCCGAATCCGGCTGCGCCAATTACAGGAAGTATGAAGATACTGTGTCCAGTCCTGTGGGTGTCTGTGGAAATCTTAGATATTTTCCCTGGCTTCCAATAGTAAGAACCGTCTTCTTGTCTGTTCAAAATTATAATAATTCCTTATTCTGATATAAACTCTGAAGTGCCTTATGAAATAAAGTATGTATATAAGAGAATGAATTGAATGGAATGGAATGGAATGGAATGGAATGGGGGGAAACTGCAAGGTTAGCAGATTGGAGTTGGGAGCGAGAATCTGCTTGGTCGTTGGTTTGTTTAGCTTTGCCAGTTAGGCAATCGGTTCTGGTTTCGCTGGTTTCAAACTTAGCGTTTATGTAGCCCCATGTGTGGGTTGATGACCGTTCATCTACGTCGCTGGGGTTTGGGGGGCGGCGGTGTGTCCGCAACAATGTGTGCGGTAACTCGTCTCCTCCTTTCCCCCGTCGGACGCTAATCCTGGTTATCAGCCGTGCTGGGAACCGGCCTCCTGGCATAGACCAGCCGTGGGAAGCGAGAATCCAGGGCTCACTTATGAGCTTTGGCTCGCTTTGTGGAAAAAGTTCGGGCTGTTCTTCGCTTGGTAAGTCTGTCCAAGGAGAGCTTCTTCGGCGCTCTTGTCTGCGTGTCGCGTGGGATGATGATGCGCGTTGCGTGGCGGCCAAGGTGGCTTGCTCCGCCCAGATGCGGGCGCCGATCGGTCCTGGGGGACATACTCCTCGTCTGTGGGACGGTCTGCCGGCCGCAGATAGTTGGGTAGCCCAGCATGGTCCTGCTTCTCGGCCATGCAACGTCATAGGTCGGCGGGAGAGGTGGGTTAAGCTGGCCGCACTCCGGGCTCCCACTCCCGTGGGGGTGGGCTGACGAAATGATTTGGTGGAATGGTTGTTCTACTTGACGTGTGAACATTTGTCCCGCCGGTTTCTCCTGACTGACCTTGTATCTCTGGCAATTCAGGCAGTTTCGTACGTAGCGGGCGACGTCGCGAAAAAGTCCTGGCCAGTAATACCTCTGGGCCACGCGATTACTTGTCTTCCGGACTCCCAGATGTCCGGCAGCGGGAATATCGTGGTTTTCCCGTAGAACCCGATGGCGATAATCCGCTCCTACACACAGATTCCATGGTGTGTACTCCTCTTCTTGTGGCCTTAGCCCGATGCGGCGATAAAGCTGTCCGCTTTCCTCCCTGTAATCCGGGAACTTGGCTGGTTCGGTCCGAACCTTGTTCAACATTCTCGTAAGACATTTACAGTTGGTTCCTTGCACCTGTTCTTGCTGCGCTATTGGCAGCGGTTGGCGTAAAAGGGCGTCAGCCACTAGGTTTTGGGCTCCCTTCCGGTAGTGGACGTCGTACTGATATGATTGGTTTATCGATGGAGTTTAACCACTTCAAAGCCTGGTGATCTGTTATAACTTCGAATCGGTATCCCTCGATGTAACATCTTATTTTCCTTACTGCATATACGATGGCGAGACACTCCTTCTCAGTCACTGAGTAGTTCCTCTCGGTGCTGTTTAAGCGGCGACTTGCCTAGGCCACCACTCGTTCTTGTCCCTCGATGGTTTGTGTGAGTACGGCTCGATGCGGCCATCCCTAAGCAGTTCGTCTATCTGCTTAATGACGACTCTCATGGCCGGATTTCGTGGAAAATACCTCTGTTTTATCGGGTGGTCGTTGCGCATTATGATCCGGTGTTCCACGATGTGGGATACTCCGGACAGAGCCTCGAATTTTCCTAATTCTTGTTCCAGGAATTCCTACACCCAGGGCTCGGGCTGAGACGACGGTGCCGCAAAGGAGCGCGTTCGGTTCCGTCGTTTCCTCGGCGTGATCCTGAAGGTGGACACCCTTCTTGAAGGTGCGAAATGGGTTCCGCTGCACGGCGGTAGCGTCAGCCACAGGCAGAACGTGTCTCCAGCTGGTTCGGCTCAGCTCGTCGTAGGTGCTTCCATGTCCTGGGCTGTTTCCAAGTGTGTGTCCCGCATCTGTGCCCGAGGGGCAGGGATCGGGGGCTGTCGTTTCGTGGTGCGTGGCTTGGGTACCGGTCCTTGGATGGCAGCCGGCCCCTCCTGGGTAACCGTGCCAGGTGATTCCCGATGTGTCCCGGTTAATGTTTCTCGATGTGTTTCGTCTTGTATTCCTCGTTGTTCAGAGCGTGGCTCTGCCTGTCTCCCTCGTTGTGTTTCTTCTGATATTCCTCGTTGTTCAGAGCGTGGCTCTGCTGGTGTTCCTCGTTGAGTTCCATGTGATATTCCTCGTCGTTCAGAGCGTGGCTCTGCCTGTATTCCTCGTTGCGTTTCCTTCGTCTCTCTCTGTTCGGAGCGTGGCTGCGTGACATCCCCTGTCTTCCGAGTCCGCGCCCACGGCGGCTTCGTGTGTTCGTCCGGCATCAAGCCGAGGGTCGATTGGCCACCGATTGGTGGCTCCAATCCCGCACAGGAAATCCATCCCTAGTAGTACGTCGTCCAGGACATCCGTCATGACCAGTAGGATGGTCGGCGTACTGCGATTCCTGAACGGACTCCTTCCAAGAGAGAATGGTCGAGGGGACTCGAAAGTCTTCCAAAAGAGAATTCGCGATGGAATCGAAAGTCTTCAGTGGGCGAGAGAGAGAGAGGGTGGACTCGAAAGTCTTCCAAGAGAGAATTCGCGAGGGACTCGAAAGTCTTCAGTGGGCGGGAGAGAGAGAGGGTGGACTCGAAAGTCTTCCAAGAGAGAATTCGCGGTGGACTCAAAAGTCTTCAGTGGGCGGGAGAGAGAGAGAGCGGGCGGACTCGTAAGTCGTCAGAGAGAGAGGGCAGGCGGACTCGTAAGTCGTCAGAGAGAGAGAGGGCGGGCGGACTCGTAAGTCGGCAGAGAGAGAGAGAATTCTCAAAATGGCAAGGAGAGTCGAGACAGAAATCTTGTATAGAGTTCGAGGCTGGGGGATCTGCTATCAAGGGGCAAGCAACCCGTTGGAATTCCTGAAAAATATGGAGCAATGGGTGGCAGGATATGGGATTCACAAAGACCATCTGGTTCAGACAATGCCCTTCATCTTGGAGGGAGCAGCGATCGACTGGTGGGACACCACACCAACCAAGATAGACACTTGGACACAGTAAACCACTGAGATCTTGGAATATTTCCTACCACCAAGATACGAGGAAAAAGTAGAAACACAAATAGCGCAATTAAGACAGCGCGAAAATGAAACAGTAAGGGATAGCCATGGCTATCCGAGGGAGAAAAACTCGACCGTATATTTTCGAACTGCAGGAGCAAGATCAAGATTCCAGACGTTGACGCAGTTTGTCAAACTGGCCGAGGAAGTTGAGGAAATAGAGGCAGCGGAAAACCAACACGACCGGACCAGCCAGGTCAACAACAACTAAGACCAGAGATATGTATGCGGTGCGGGGGGACAGGACACACGGCACGAACCTGCGGAAACCCACCGAGGTTATTCTGTTGGGTATGCGGACGAAACGGGATACGCACAACAGAATGCTGCCGAGCAGGACCGGGAAACGCAACAAGCCTGAGCAAGTAAAGCTGGCAGCTCAGGCAACACAACAAAGACCAGCGGCAGAGAAAGATATGTACTGCGACGAATTCCAGATTATGGCAGTAATTTGAAGACTGCAAGACTTACTACGGAAGGGGAAAAAGTTCGAATGGGGGCCACAACAACAAGAATCTTTCGACAGTCTAAAAAAGAGCCTAACGCAAGCGCCAGTACTAGCTTGCCCAGACATCACAAGACAGTTCAAAGTGCAAACAGACGCAAGCGATCTAGGAATCGGAGCAGTATTACCACAAGAAGATTCAGACAGCGAACACGTGATCTCGTATGCAAGTAGAAGACTAAGCGAAGTGAAATGGAAATACAGTGCCACGGAAAAGGAGTGCCTAGCGATATATTGCGGAAGGACACCAGTTCATAGTGGTAACAGGTCATATGGCACTAAAATGGCTAAACTCAATCGAAAGTCCCTCGGGACGAGTAGCAAGATGGGCACTCGGCCTCTAGCCTTTCCAGTTTGAAGTACAATATCGAAAGGGAAAACTAAATGCAGTAGCGGATGCGTTGTCACGAACACCAAGAGTGGAAATAAAAACGCTGAAGAACGCAGTTGGCTGGATGGAACAAAAAATTTGGGAAATGGAAGAGCAACCAAATGATAAAGAATACCGAAGAGAAGGCGGAAGACTGTACAGAACGAACGGTGATGAAACAGACCCTCAGCCATGGAAGTTATGCGTCATGGAAGAAGAAACTCACACAGTACTAGCCGAGAACCACAGCACGATAGAAGCAGGCCACCTAGGAATCTCGAAAACACTCAAAAAAATAATAGCCCGATACTTCTGGCCCCGATTGACAAGGGACGTGAAGAAATTCGTAAGGGAATGCGAGTGTTGTCAACAATATAAAGTATCGCAACAAAAAGCCGCAGGACAAATGTTGACAAAGGTAGCGGAAGTTCCTTGGGAAACAGTCTGTGTGCACTTCGTGGGACCCTTGCCAAGATCAAAACACGTGCTAATCGTCATAGTTAACAAATTCTCAAAATGGGTAGAGCTGGCAGCACTGAGACAAGCCACGGCAGGCACGTTTCTCAAGACATTTAGGGAACGCGTGATAGCAAGAATGGGGACACCAAAAGTATTGATATCCGACAATGGAGTTCAATTCACCGGACGCAAGACCAGAGCTACCATGGAGAAATGGGGAATACGCCAACAGTTTACGGCACCCTATACACCCCAGGAGAACTCGACGGAACGAACAAATAGAACCATAAAAACAATGATGGCTCAAGCTACAGGGAAAGATCAAACTAGGTGGGATGAAAACCTGCCAGAGTTGATGCTGGCCTTCAACAGCAGCATATCCGAATCAACCAAATACAGCCCAGCACAATTAATGTTGGGAAGAGAATTAAGACTACCGGGAACATTATTTGATAATCAAACACAAGGCTCAGGAATTAAAACAGAGGAGGTACACGAGAGATGGGAACGACTAAAAAACATCAGACGAAAGGCCACAAACAACATGACGGAGGCGGCAGAGCGACAACGCCACCACTATAACCTACGGAGAAGAGAATGGAAACCAACGATTGGCCATTGGGTCTGGTGCAAGACACACGCATTATCAAAGGCCGTCGACAAATTCAACGCAAAGTTGGCGCCTAAATATGACGGGCCCTGGAAGGTTATCAAATTCATATCACCCGTCATAATCCAAGCACGGGACACAAAGTCAAAAAAAATGAAACGTGTATATATCGGGGATACCAAACCCTACGAACCCGATAATAAGAATATAGCAAAGGATAACCGCGAAATAATCGGAACATGTAGAAAAACCAATCCAGTAGAATTAACCCAATCAACATCGGTAACAATCGATAGAAAATCAACATCGGTACCCACCGATAGAAACCCACGAACCGAGAAAAATAACGATCAGTTACTAGAACCCCCTGCGCTACTAACCAACACTGGCGAAACCCACGATAACACAAGATGCAGCCGCTGCAAGCAAGCGTTAAGAAATCGCGGCGAAAGAGGTACCAGGGAGCAACCGGAAGAAGACGACGCCGGCAAGAATCGGACGGCAAGCACCAGCAAGGAGCAGCGTGCAACTACCCCCGGCAAGACCCACCGTAGCCCGGACGGCACAAGGCCACAAAATCGCCCATACACGGGCCGAGCCAGCAAAAAACCCTCAAAAGCTGGAAATGCTCGGCGACGACTTGAATCCGCAGGAGGACGCACGAGCCGTAGAGGCAGTATAGGCACGGTATGTGATCGACGCGCCGGGACCCGCCAGACAAGCACCGGCATGTCGACAGGGCGCCAGAGCGGCATAAAAACCGAAGACCAGACGCCAGCAGGAGCGAGAAGCGAAGAACGACAAGGCGCGGAGGGTACCCTTCCCCATTCCGGCCGGTCCGCTAACTGCAATGAAATGCGAGCCGGTCAGGATGGGCACGCAGCAGAGAAGGGCGCCAACTCGAGACACACAGACCACATCCGACAACACAAACAAGGACAACCACAGACAAACGACAAGGCGCGGACGATACCCCTCCCCATACCGGCCGGTCCACTAACAGCAAGGAAATGCGGACCTGTGCGGGTGGGTATGAGGCAGAGAGGGGGCGCCGAATCGGAGCGGAAGCAACGAAACGACATCGGGAACCAACACCGCGAGGCGCAGACAGGTTGCCAACGATAATGGAGGAACCACCCAAAATAAGTCGACCAACACCATCACCAGACCGAGATGTCCACCAACTTAATACGGACAGGGGACTAAGCTGGGGCTGGAATGTCCCGAACAAGGCAGAGGTGTCCGCCGTAGCAATGGCGGAGATCAGAAGACGTCTGGCCAATAAGAAATACGGGAAGCAACTGGCGTGTCTGATTCGGGACGCACCGAAGACATGGAGGGTGACCTTCTTGCGATCAAACGCGATTAAAATTGAGGAACACCACCCTAAAAAAAAGAGGGAGTGGTGGGGGGGTGTGACGCCCAGGGGCGTTAAAAATAAGAAAGTAAAAAAATGAAGTCACCAAGCATAAATAAATGAATGAATAAATTAATATGCTAGATAAACATCAAATGAAGTTAAATTTGAGTCAACCCCGCTCGCGCGCCTAAAAAGGGTCACACTGGACTCCGGGGATGGCCACACCAAATAAGATCCATAAGATTCCAGGAGGAAGCCACACCAGGCGGTCGAGGGCCGCAATATAAGACGAGCCCGATCCCTTGAAAAGGCAGTCAGTGCGAGCAGCCTAAGCGAGCAACACCTACCAAGGACCAGGAGGATTACCGGGTAAGAGGAACACCAGCTGCAGAGGAAAGGTCAGGATTGGCAAAGGTAATTGATCCACCGTCTGGGTCGGAGGACCGACTGATCAGATATATCTGGATTCTCGTAGCGAGGAGACCTTAAAGGCCTCTCAAACCTTTCTCGAATTAGTAGACCTCAAAGGCCTCTAAAACCTCTCTCGAATTAGTATACCTTAAAGGCCTCTAAAACCTCTCTCGAATTAGTAGACCTTAAAGGGCTCTAAAACCTCTCTCGAATTAGTAGACCTTAAAGGCCTCTAAAACCTCTCTCGAATTAGTAGACCTTACAGGCCTCTAAATCCTCTCCCGAACCTAGTAGACCTCAAAGGCCTCTAATACCTTCTCATAACTAGTAGACTTTAAAGGCCTCTAAAACCTTCTTATAACTAGTAGACCTTAAAGGCCTCTAAAACCTTCTCATAACTAGTAGACCCTCAAGGCGTCTAAAACTTTCTCATAACTAGTAGACCCTTAAAGGCCTCTAAAACCTCATAACTAGTAGACCTCAAGGGCCTCTAAAAAGGGCCTCTTCTCAGAACTAGTAGACCTCAAAGGCCTCTAAAACCCATCCTCATAATTAGTAGACCTCAACCACCTCTAAAACATTCTCATAATTAGTAGACCTTAAGGGCCTCTAAACGCATTCGCATCCTAATTAGCAGACTTCAAGGGTCTCTCTCTCTTTCCCTCCCGACGTAGCCACTAAACGCCACCGAGTCATCGGAGAAGACGCCCTGGACGACACCGGACCCAGATGCAGCGGGAGCCCAAGCACCGAACGTCAGGATCATCGACCATTGTACTCTGTATTCATTGTTAAACTCTGAATTTGGCGAAAGCCCAATAAACGTCGAATTAACTAGTTATTGTATAATTCCTCTCGCATTCACCTCTGGGAACGGGTCGGGATCTATTCTAGCAACTCCACCTAGCTCACAAATATAAATTTCTGAGACTACCCTGTCCACCTGGAGCCCGGCATATTGACCAAATCGTCACAATCTCCATTGAGCTCCGCCAGCACATTGTCCATAACTCTCTGGAAGGTAGCTGGGGCGTTTGTCAGACCGAAAGGCATACGAACAAATTCGTAATGTCCTCCCTATGCCGTGAAGGCCGTCTTTCAGGTGTCTCTTGGTTTCACTTTGATTTGATGATACCCGCTAGCGAGATCTATAGCTGTGACATATTTATCCCTGCCGATCCTGTCCAGTACATCATTGATGTTTGGCATAGGTTAAATGTCCTTTTCCGTTTTTTCGTTGAGCTTCCTAAAATCTACCACTATTCTCCATTTCATTATTTGGGACGCATCCATTTTCTTTGATACTAAGAATACTGGATCGCTCCAAGGCGAATGGCTATGTCTGATTATATTTTGATCTAGGAGTTTGTTTATTTGGTTTCGGATTACTATTGACTCCGTCGGACTGAATTTAAATGGTCTTCAAAATACAGGTCTGTTGTCTGTAGGTTTAACCTCATGTTTTACTTGGTTTGTATATGACAGTTTGTCGCCTTCGCGGTACACAGCCCAAAAATTTCCTAAAGATCTGAGACAGCTGTTGTTTTTCTTCTTCGTTTAAGTGGTCGGTTCTAATATTATTAAACTCTGAGAAGCAATGTTCCTCTTCGTGTACAACGTCATTCGGTAACACGTTCACAAAAGTAAAATTCTCTTCATTGAACTTGTTTACTTTTACCCTTTGAGTTGGAGTTGGGTCAGAATGTTCATACTAATTAATCCTTCGAAAAATTGGTGAAAGTCGAATAATAGAAAAGGGAATTTCCTTGGGTCGTTAATTTTTTTGATGATGGTTAATATGGCCATCTGTTGGATAGGATAATCCTGTAGGACTTAAGTAATTGTAACTGGTTTATCTAACCTAACCTTTTCCTCCTCTGATACAAATTTTGGGTTGATAAACGAACCCTCTGCTCCGGTATCTATCAGGAATTTCAATTTGTGTCTGTTTTGGAATGACAGTTCGATGTACGGTAAATTTGCGTCTAAACGAAATTTACTCAGGAATCCTGTCTGTGACTTGAGGCTTTTGATAAAAAATTTTGCTCTTCGTCAATTTTGTGAGCTGAACGTGCCTCCTCTACTTTATCTTTAGTCTCGACGTTGAACAATCTTTGTCCGTCTGATTGAAATCTGTTATTGTTAGACGTGTTTCTTTTGGCCACAGCGTTAGATGTGCTCGGTACGTCGTCGCCTGCTGTTATTGCTGTTATTGTTACGAGTACTCTCGTAATTTGTTCTGTCATAAGTCCACCTATTGGTCCGGTTGTAGTGGTTATAGTCTCTATTTTGAGACTGGTTAATATCCCTGTTCTGATAATAACCGTTCCTATTCTGATACCCATTGGGGCGAAAACGGTCATTCTGCCTATTTGTCTGCCTATTTTGTGCCCCATAAGTAGAATTATCTGCTAAATACAAATTTCTCTACTTAATAGCAATGTCGTATGCTACCTCCAGCCCTGTCGGTCTAAAAGCGCTAACTATTGCGCTTAAATTTTCCCTGAGTCCTGAAAGAAATGCCATCATGCAGGTCTGCGACACTACCTTCTGCCTGACTCTAATTGCAAGTTGTTTCGTTTCTTCCGTCTCGATTATTCTAAACAATGCTTTCTTGATTTTTGTGATTTGCTCATAAGATCTTTGTAAGGATAGTTGTTTTTGTTTTAAATTATATTGTTCTGTCATTAAAGTCTTTTCGTCCCTCCTGTCTCTGCAGTTAGTTTTCTATACTCTAACTCGTATATATGTCGGAGCGGGCCAGATCGGACAACTATATCATATACGATCGGAAAATGTTTCGCAAAAAATTATAACTATGTCAATTTTAAACATATTTTCGCCAAATTTAATAATTGGTCATTTAATATTATTTTAGAACTTCGGTTTTAATTTAATCGACATCGGACAACTATATCCTATAACCGCCATAGGAACAATCGGAAATGTTTTCCAAACAAAATGACATAGGTTTAATGTCAGTTTTCAACATAATTGCACCAAAGTTGACATTTGTCGATTTAATATTATTTTAGAATGTTGGTTTTAATTTCATTAAAATCTGACCATTATATCATATAGTTGCCATTGGAACAATCAGGAAAATAACAGACAACATATTTTCATAAATTTTACGATTTGGCAACTTATTATAATTCCAGAAGATAAGGTCATAGCGGATTGAGACGGAAAGATCCACACGGTAAAAAAATTGCTCCGTGTCACCTGGGGCCACGTTTTGGCAAAAGACGCAGAGAGGAAGGCGCTCAGAAACTCCACGCTAGAGGTAGTGCACACTGCGATATCCAGCACAGCGACCTAAATCCCATTACCTATGGGATGAAGGAATAATCATCATAAATGATCGCCCGACTCGTGTGAGTGTGGATAATGGCACTTACGTCCACTTACGAGAAACTCACCTCATCACCTTCGTCGAGAGTGCCACTGTTAACGAAACCCGGTACATCCATCACGATGCGGTCCAGGAGGAGGCACCAGGAGCTCGCCTTCCCTGAACATCACGCTGGAACACGATATACTTAGCCTGTAAGGATATTTCTGGCCGGGGTGATGGTGTCACTTTTAGCAAGACTTTTAGAATAGACAACAGAATTCGTTTACCAATTCGGACGGGAGATGCTGCCGGTCCGGAGTGCTCCAGCGGCCGGACCCCCCTCTAAAGACCTAAGGCCCAACCCACGGCCTGGAATAACCCAATGGCCGCGAGCCTGGACTCCCGCCTGGAATAATCCAACGGCAAGACCTCTACCTAAAGACTGCCCAGGGCCCGAAATAATCCCAGCTGCCACCGCCCGTGGCCACGCCTGGGCTAATCCCTACGGCGGGCCACTGAGACTGAGCCGACGGCTTGGAATCATTCCGAGGCCAGCGCCTACGCCCGGAATTACTCCGGCGGCGTGACGATCCTGTTCCCGTCCTGTCCGGATCGGTACCTATTCAAAACCTTATTCACAATAGAGGATGCAAAAAAACAAAATTCGAATGAACAATGCTCAAAATGCTTTGTGTGAAATAGAATGCTCAATCGGATGAGTTTGAGTGTGTAAGTGCGTTCCGGTTCCGTTCTCGGACGCACAACATACAAACGAAAAAAAACGAATTGAATGAATGCGAAGTCGTAGAATACTAGGTTTGCATATTGAATGCATTCGGTTTTTTCGGTTTCGGTTGTATTAAGTCGGTCTTTTAATTGTAGTGGTCTTGTAGTGCGTAAGGAAAAAATACGAAAGTCAATGTAGTTTTTCACGTTTTGCACGTCTGCTTTCTTTAAGGAAATCACATGAAATGAAAGCAAAGTATGCATATGTTATACGTCAAAAATTTGAGTGACTCGACTTTTCTTCGCTTTACCAAATTTGTCAATCCGTTTTCTGCTTTATTTATTCTCACTTATTAAGCAAAATGTCATCCTCTATGAAACACAACATGCACTCACAATAGGACTCATTCACTTCATTGTGTTTTTCGCACTCATTCAATTCAATTCAATTCGAATCCATTCTATTTATCATGTTTTGTGAATCAAGCCATGCAGATCTCTCAGTCAGCTCAATTTCCACTTTCCAATTTCCCTTGTTGCCCAGATGTGGGCGCCGACCGGAGAGTTCGGCGGTCGGCTCACCGCACATTGCACCCATTCCGTCGGTACGGGGCTTGCCAGGAATGGTCCCGGGCCAAAAATTTTCTGGTACGTTCGAGAAGCGGATTCCGGTTTCCGGGGTTTGGGGGACTGAGACAAGCGGTCCTGGGAGACATACTCCTCGTCTGTGAGACGGTCCGCCGGCCGCAGATAGTTGGGTAGCCCAGCGTGGTCCTGCTTCTCGGACATGCTGTCGGTTTCGCTGCAACGTTGTAGGTCGGCGGGAGAGGTGGGTTAAGCTGGCCCGCACTCCGGGCTCCCACTCCCGTGGGGGTGGGCTGACGAAATGGTTTGGTGGAATGGTTGTTCTACTTGACGGGTGAACATCCGTCCCACTGGTTTCTCCTGGCTGATTTTGTATCGCTGACAGCTCAGGCAGTGGCGTTCGTAGCGAGCGACATCGCGGAAAATTTCGGCCAGTAGTAGCGCTGGGCCACGCGATTGCTGGGCTTCCGGACTCTCAAGTGTCCTGCTGTGGGCGTGTCGTGGTTCTCCTGCAGAACCCGATGGCGATAATCCATTCATACACACAGCTTCCCTGGTGTGTAAACCTCCTGTAACCGTAGTCCGATGCGGCAATACAGCTGTACGCCTTCCTCCCTGTAGTCTGAGAACTTGGCTGGTTCGGTCCGAACGTTCACCAGCATCCTCGTGAGCTACTAGATTCTTTGCTCCTCTCCGGTAGTGGACGTCGTTTTGGTACTGCTGAACTTTGAGCGTCCAGCGGGCGATTCTGTCGGTCGGATTGTACAAAGGGTGCAGCCAATTTAAGGCCTGATGGTCTGTCAGGACTTCAAAACGAAATACCTCGATGTAACACCACATCTTCCGTATGGCCCATACGATGGCGACGCACTCCTTTTCGGACACCGAGTAGTTCTTTTCCGCGCTATTTAGGCGTCGGCTGGCATAGGCCACCACTCGCTCCTGCCCGTCAATGGTCTGGGTCAGTAAGGCTCCAATGCCGTACTCGCTGGCATCTGTCTGTAGCACGAATTTCTGCTCAAAGTCCGGGCAGACTAAG
>VNJN01000517.1:0-15889 GCA_008042485.1 Drosophila mayri | reverse complement strand
TAACTTATTCATATGGTGCCAGTTCAACAAATTATTTCTTAACTTTTCTAAATGTAACTATATGACTTTTTATCGTTGTAGTCCGTTGTTGTTTTCATATTCTATTGATAATAATCCCCTCGAACGCATTTTCTCAGTGCAAGATCTTGGAGTATTGTTTGACCATAAGATTAGCTTTAAGGATCACATCTCCATAATTTCTAACAAAGCCAGAAGTCTCTTAGCGTTTACAAAGCGCTGGTCTAAGGAGTTTAATGACCCTTATACTACAAAGCTTTTGTATGTTTCTCTTGTCCGTCCTTCTTTGGAGTATTGCTCGTGTATATGGTCACCTCAATTATCTTCTTATCGAAATATGTCTGTGCAAAAACAATTTTTGTTATTCGCGTTAAGAAGTTTAAATTGGGATGTTGGTAGACAGCTGCCCTCGTATAGTTCTAGACTGCGCCTTTTGGATTTACCCTCCTTGAACCATCGTAGAATCTGCCAGGGAGTCATGTTTTTGCATAAATTAGTTGTTGGTGATGTCGATTCCCCCCTACTTCTTAATTCCCTTAACTGGACTGTTCCTTGTAGAACAATACGTCGTTTTCGGCCATTGTTCCTACCTTTATGTAAGTCCAATTATGCCCGTCATGATCCTTTTCGAGTTCTTTGTGATAATTATAACAATATGTGTCATGTCTTATCATTCAAAAGGTCCTCATCTACTAATTATAATAATCTGTTATCGCTCCTCTCTTCCAATATTTTGTAATTTGCTGTGTTGTCAACCATTCGATGTGAGTCAGGAGCATATCGTTAAAAAACACTCCTTAGTGGTATGGCAACATAGTTTCATTTTTTTTTATAATTTATATTAAGATTATTGTAATAGAAGTTGAAATCGCGAAAAAAGCAGTACATTGCTTATAAATAAATAAATATCATGACGATCCTTTACAAGGCGGTCATACTGGCATATCAAAAACTTTGGCCAAAGTTAAAATACACTATTACTGGAAAAATATGTCTAAAGATATAATTTAGTACGTAAGAAAATGTCAAAAATGTCAGAAAGCGAAAATTGTATCGCATACAAAGACGCCATTAACAATAACAGATACACCAATAAATGTCTTCGATAGAGTAATAGTGGACACCTTTGGTCCATTACCAAAATCGGAGAATGGCAATGAATATGTAGTCACGCTAAAATTTGATTTAACAAAATATCTAGTCGCCATTCCAATTCCAAATAAGAACGCAAATACTGTCGCTAGAGCTATTTTTGAATCATTTATTCTGAAGTACGGTCCAATGAAGACGTTCATTACGGACATGGGAACAGAATAGAAAAATTCAATAATAAGTGACTTGTGCAAATATTTAAACATTAAAAACTTAACATCTACGGCACACCACCACTAGACAGTTGGAACAATCGAAAGAAGTCATAGAACATTTAATGAATACGTAAGATCTTACATATCGGTTGATAAAACTGATTGGGATGTATGGCTTCAATATTTCGCATTTTGTTTCAACACGACCCCCTCAATGGCACATAATTATTTTCCATATGAGCTAGTATTCGGTAAAACAAGTAACTTACCGAAACATTTTAATAGTATAGATAATGTAGAAGCACTATATAATATAGATAACTATGCTAAGGAGAGTAAGTATAGATTAGAAGTATCCAATAAAAGAGCTAGAGTTATGTTAGAAGCAAATAAGAATAGAAATAAAGTAAAGGATGTAGATATATCAGTAGGTGACCAAGTTTTATTAAAAAACGAGACAGGTCATAAGTTAGATCCTAAATATTCAGGTCCGTATATAGTAACGGAAATAGGAGATAGGGATAACATAGTAATAACAAATAATAAACATAAGAAACAAACAGTTCATAAGGATAGATTAAAAATCTTTATTTCATAAATTGCACTCAGTATGGCCATACATAGACATACCTACATAGATAAATAAATACACATAATCATTTAATATATTCATTTTCTTTTATTTTATTTGATGTATTACAATTTTTAATATAAAAATAACTTCATTATATTACGTTATTTTGCAAAAGGAGGGAGATGTAGTATGCATATATTAAATACCCACTGTACCGAAAGTACTTAGAGGGTATGCACTGTAATACTTTGTTGCAGTGTCTACATATTTCAAAGTCCGATCATAAACCCAAGGTGGCCGAAAAATAAAGCGATCGCTATGGCTTAGCCCGCACTGAGGAAGTGCTAGCGTCGGCATAATTGTAACAAGCGGACACAGCACAGCACATGTTCATATTCGATCACCTAATATCAATATTAATATACCGTTTTGCTACCGCGCATGCATGCACTTTTCTGTGTAATTAATTTGCATTATTAATCACCTTTAAGTTTGTGCTAAGACGGTTATCTTATCTTATTCTCACTTTTCCTCTTTATTCTTATTCCCGTTTTTATTTTCCACTTCACCGCTTGAGAGTTATTTGCTGTTTGCTGCATTTCAGCGGTTCATAGCTCTCATCGCTCTTGTGACTTCTGCTGCTTAAATTCCTAACTCTTGCGCTCTTGTGTTGTTTTTTCCCTCTCTTGAGTTTTTTTTGGTACTTATAGTCATCTGCAACGTTAAGAATTGCCAAAACTTTGTTTCGACAGACCAGCCCACTATCCATTGCTGGCTTTGCGAGGCAGTAGTGCATGCTAAGTGCATCAATATGACAGGTCGAACGACTGACGCAGTGTCCAGCAAAAAGGGGCTGCGTTATTGTTGTGAGGCCAGTCGACCGGTTGAGAAGGACATTGAATTTATCTGCGTTAAACTATCTTTCACAGGTAGTTGTATTTATGTAACCTGCTCCTACATCCCTTCATCTTCGGAAGAGCCAATTTATTGAAAACGCTTTTCGGCATTTAAAGAACGTAAAACCCAGGCTTTATAATAAATTTAAACTCACTGGTTCAAAAACGGCTTACTCATCTTACCTAAGTGCTCGATCTAATTTTTCCGTGCTTAACGCTCAGTGTTATAAAAATTATTTAACTCGTTGCAAGGTCCAGTTCACTCAGGACCCCAAACAGTTTTATAACTTTGTTAACTCTAAACGTTAACCCACGTTGAACTATCCCTCGCTGTCATTTACGAATACTACAGTAAATTCTGATCAGACAATAGCTAATCTCTTTGCAGAGTTTTTCAAAACTACTTATTCGGACTCAACATCTTCAGATCATACATTTTCTCCAGTTATGCCCAGTTCCTCCTTAATCTTCAGTCCTATTTTAAACGATCTCTAACGTGTTAAGCCAGTTTATTCACCAGGTCCCGATGGTATACCGGGCTTTGTGCTTATGTATTGCTACGAGGCGCTGTGTAACCCCCTTCCAAAATTGTTTAACTTATCTTTAGAATCCTTAGAACTTCCCCTTATTTCGAGGGAATCATTTGTTATTCCTCTCCACAAAAAAGGTAACAAATCGGATTATAATTATAGAGTTATCTCTAAGTTATCGGCAATCCCTAAACTTTTCGAGAATGTAATCACTCCTCACTTGCAAAATCTGTGTAGATCCGTCATCTCGCCATGTCAGCATGGTTTTATGAGGCGAATATCAACCAGGACCAATCTTCCGAAACTTACCTCTTTTGTTATAAGGGGCTTCCAACAAAACTCTCAAACCGATGTAATTTACACGGACTTTAGTAAAGCTTTTGACTCGGTTAATCATTCTCTTCTGGTTAGGAAACTTGATTCAATGGGATTTTCTAGTGATCTTCTTAAATGGATTTCGAGTTATCTAAGTGACAGGACCCAAAAGGTTCTGTTCAGAAACGTTCTATCCTCAAGGTCACATCTGGCGTCCCACAGGGTAGTCTCCTTGGACCACTGCTATTTACATTGTTTATCAATGATTTGCCGCAGGTTCTAACCAAATCCAGAGTACTCATGTATGCTGATGACGTTAAACTCTGCCTGCAGTATAGGGACATTTCTTGCCAATCCGACCTTCAATCGGATCTTGATAGCTTCCAAGCATGGTGTCATGCTAACGACTCAACAGCTCTCAACAGCTCTAAATGTAAACTAATGACTTTTTCACGTGTCACTCCCCTGTTTTTCACTTACATGCTTAACAATTGCTCTTCGGAAAGAATTTTTATTGTTTATGATTTGGATGTCCGCTTAGATCCTTAACTTTCGTTCTCAGAACACATTTCTTGTATGGTTAACATTTCTTGTATGGTTAAAAGGTGGTCGAAGGAATTCGATTATCCTTATGTAACGAAGACTCTATTAATTTCGTTAGTTCGCCCTATATTGGAGTACGGTTCGTCCTCAATTTGGAGTCCATAGTAGCCGCATTGAACCTGTCCAGAAGAACTTTTTGCTTTTCGCCCACCGTGGCGTACCCTGGGATGCTAATCTTAGATTACCGTCTTACTCTAGTAGACTCCTCCTACTTAAGCTACCCTCTTTAGCTAACCGTTGGACGATGCTTGGCGTCGTCTACCTACATAAACTTATTCACGGGTATGTGGAGAGCCCCTACTTGTTGGGCCAGCTCAATTTCCATGTTCCCCTTTTCAACTTAGAAACTTTATCCCTTTAGTAGTTAACTACTGTAGGCGTGAGTTTGAAGTACATGATACCTTTAGGGTTTTATTACAATTGCCTTTTTAGTAGTATTGAAGGCATAGAAAGCCTAAAAAAAAAAACAAACGGCGCGTGCCATGGATCGCGGCAGTGGAGCCGCAAAAGGGGCGACAGGACTGGGTCGCGACCAAGATGACAATTGAAAGAGAAAACACTCGCGACAGAACCAGTAACCTGAGCAGTAAACTTTGACTCAAGTGATAATTATATATATACGACGACCAAGAAACGGCCTTTGACACCAACGACCAGGATACCATGAGCACATAGGACAACGAGGACCCCAGCAACAGAACAAGAACAAGAAAAACCGGGTGAGCAAGGTGAGGCTGCCCTATAAAACCTAACATCCGGGTGTGTGTGCTAGGCAGGGAAAGAAAAGAGAATTACGTAAATAGAAATCAACGAACTTAACATGAAGTAAACCAACAGCAATGCATTCAGCAACTTTTAACCTCGTTATTTCCCTAGTCCACCTAGCCAATCACGCGACCCACTGCGCCCCTCCTCTCCACCTCAGCCGCCGTTAGGTTATTCCAGGCACCGAACTGGGCAGGACGGGAACAGGACCGCCACGCTGCTGAGATTAATTCCCGGCGTAGGCGCGGGAATTACAGTAGGTATGAAGATACTGTGTCCAGTCCAGTGAGTGTCTGCGGAATCTTTGATAATATTCCTGGCTTTCAATAATAAGAACCGTCTTTTTGTCTGGTCAAAATTATAATGAATCTTTATTCTGATATAAACTCTAAAGTGACTTATGAAATAAAATATGAATATAAGAGAATGAATGGTTAGCAGATTGGAGCTGGGAGCTTTTCCGGTTAAGCGATTGGCTCCGCTTCCGCTGGTTTCCAAACTCAGCGTTTATGTGTGGGTTGATGACCGTTCATCTACGTCGCTGGGGTTGGGGGGGCGGCGGTGTGTCCGCAACAATGTGTGCGGTAACTCCTCCGCCCCTAGAGTGGAGAGAGGGCCACAACGGAGGAATGGCTGACATGACATGATAGGAGTAGTTGGGATGTGTGGCAGGAAGGTGATCTTTGCTTTGTGGCATAATCGAAGGAAGGCAATAAGGATTAGAATCAATAAAATTGCTGAATTTATGGCTGTGAATTTATAGTGTGTTGTAGCGTTCATGCTGGTGATCCTACCAGCAGTTGATATGGCTTTGTTTTGTTATTTTGACGGCTGGTGGAAGAATGAAAGTGAAGTGGTCATGTTCTACTAACTCCTTATCGCTGTATTCCGTGTCATTTATCCACACGGTGCAGTTTTTGCATTGTATTATAAATGAGCCGTTTAAATAGGTTTCACTGTAGCATGTTGATTTAAGGGTAAGGTTCTTTCCATTGAAAATGAAAATAAATCCTTTTTCCGCTTTGAAGATGTCCATTTCATGCCCGGCATCTATTACGTCGCATTTCGTTTCTTTAACGTTGCTAACGATATCCAAAATGCATCTGTTGTTCTGTGTTGCAGCTCCTGTATGAATTCCTGGGCAGAAAAATTCTTGTTCTACCTTGATGCAGCTGTCGCGAAATTGGTGTAGGGTGTTGACGTTGTGGGCCAAGAATTCAGAAGAGATGATGAAGTGTGATTTGTTTAGGGGTAAGGGTATAATGTGGGTGAACTTGTACAATTTTGTATTAAAAATTGGTATCTAAACATTAAATAGTAATTTGTTGTTGAAGGTGTAATATGATGGTGTAAGAATATTATAAATGTGTTCGTCTAGTTGTATGTTTATATTTTGTGTGCTTAGAATATTCCTTATAGAGTCTATTCATTGTTTGTTAAACAAAAATTTTGGGATTAGTCCTAACATTCTGGCTAGAAGGGTCTCAGCAATATTATTAATGTGTTCCGTCAGGGTGGCAATATTATAGTTTATTCGATTGATATACTAAGGGTGTAAATGTTTTCCCTATCTTCCTGGCATTTTGTGCTGAATCCAAAAAGGATTGTATTTTAGTTTGTTCCCTATTAATGTGGTCTGTAATATTGTTGTACCTAATGATAACTTGCTTGTCGAAATGTTCTTGCTTGTCCTGTTCTAGCTTTAAGAAATCGGAAGTGTCCCTGAAGGTCTTGATTTCAGCGATGATGTTTTTGCCGTCGTTATCTAAGCCGTTAATTAGGCATTTCTTCCTTCTTACGTGTGGGAGTAAAGCGTTTATCTTGTTTTCTAATTGTTGTAGTTTTCCTTTTATGATTTCTTGCGAGATTTCGAACGTTTCGTCTAGTCTAGGAGCTTTCAATTTATCCCTTATTCCGGAAAGGCATACTTTAAAGCCCTGGACGTCTACAATATGAGTTAGGATTTTGTCTTTTTGTGTTATATGAGCGTTTCCCAGATGGATGAGTGCAAGGGGTGAGGATCCGTTGAGTCTTTCCAAAGAGAAGGACTTTGTGGCGGATTGGGTTGTTCTGGAATGAATTGGGTATGCTAAGTTTTATTATTTTTCCGAATTATCTTTCTTATTTTTTGTTTGCGTAATTTCTGTTGTCTGGTGGTTAGTAGTGTGATCCCCTTGCCGGCTTTGACTCTATGTATGGAGAATCTGGGCGTTAGCTTATTTCTCCTATTTTCCCTTCTAAAAATACCATCGTCGGCTTCGACGTGTATTGGTGGTTCTCTGTCTTTTTTCAGTTTAGTCAATCCCTGTTCTGTTTTGTTGTTTCTGGATTGTAGGGTATAGTTCTTTTCTGAATTCATTTAATTTTGATTAATAATCAAGGTGGTTATCGAATTTTATGGTTTTCTCAAATATGAGTGTTCTGCCATGAAAAAGTTCGAATGGTGTATGAGAAGTACTAGAGTGTAGTGCGTTGTTATAAGTTGTTACTACTTCCGAAAATATTTCGGGGTGGTCAGAATCAAATTGGAGCTCCTTTCTGCGGGTTTCTATTATTCTAGAGAGCTCTGTGAACGTTGAATAAAGTCTTTCAACAGGTGCGTTTCCCGTTCTAAGACCAATTTCTTCGGTAGGCCGAAGGTACTAAAGAATTGTGAAAGTGCTGAAATGACTTTAATTACATTCCTATTTGTTAGTGGGTATGCCTTTGCGAATTTCGAAAATTTGTCAATGATAGTCAAATTATTTGTATTGTTGATTGTATAAATGTCAATATGGACCCCATCTAAGGGCCCTGTTGGTGCCGGTGGGGCTTGCATGAAAGGTTTGTGTGGTTGTCTGTCATATTTAAGTGTTAGACAAACGTCACAATCCTTGATTATTTGTGTTATAATTTCTTTCATGCGTGGGAAATAAATGTCTCTCTTGAGATGGCTAAAGGCCTCATCGATACCTCTGTGGTTGTTATTAAGCTGATACGATTGGATCGTTCTCTTTTGTTCTCCTGGATTAGAAAGATCGGTAGAAGTGAAGAGCAACGACAAATCTTGTACAGGTTAGTACCTGAGAAATAGTTGTTGTTGTTATACATAAGGTGTCATCTGGTGCTAAGATTGCGTGTGTTTTGTTTGGTTTGAGAATCGTCTGAAGAATATTATAATTGAACGTATATTCTGGTTCAAAAAAGGAACGTCCTATTTTATGGGGGAATGGTGTTATTAATTGTACTGGGACTGTTGGTCCGATTTGGAAGATTGTTTGAATATTGAAATGGTTTATTGGTTTCTGAACAATTAGTATTCTAGGTGGATCTTCATTTATGTTCAAACTTGGATCTATTCTACTGAGTGCATCAGCGACAACATTCTGTGAACCTTTTTTATAGACTACTTCGTAGTCGTAAGCGGCGAGAGTAGTTTTCCACCGAAGTAATTTTGGGTTTTGGCCTTTTAAGTTTTCCAGCCAAACCAATGGTTTATGATCTGTTACTATTTGAAACTTGCGCCCAAAAAGGTAGGGTCTAAAATGCCCTACAGACCAACCAATCGCCAGCATTTCTTTGTCTATCGTTGAATACCTAACCTCTGTCAGAGAGTGTTCGACTGGCAAATGCGATATATAAAAATGCCTTGAGATAAGACTGCACCTATGGCGTAGTTGCTTGCATATGTGGTCAATGTGAATGGTTTATTGAAATCGGGATACGCTAGTATTGGGTCATTACACAAAAGGTTATTTGAATAAAATACTGCTTCTTAAATTTATCGTCAATAACTATTGATTTCTTGCCTTTCAGTTGTCTGGTTAAAGGTTTGGTTATTCCCGCGAAGTCTCTTGTGAACTTCCTGAAATAACCTAGTAAGCCCAGAAATGATTTAATTTCTCGAACGGTTTTCGGGCAGGGGAAATTTTTTATTGCTTCGATTTTATCTGCGTTAGGTTTAACTCCTTCTTGTGTAACAATGTGTCCCAAAAAACCTATTTCCTTTCTTAGGAAACTGCACTTGGCGGGTTGTATTTTCAAATTAGCCATCTGTAGTTTAGTGAATGAGCGAAGGGGAGAATATGATAATGTCATCGACATATACAAGGCAAACCTTTCCTATTAAATCTCCGGGGACGTTGTCCATAACGCGTTGGAAGGCTGCAGGTGCGTTTTTGAGACCGAAAGGCATCCTTGTGAATTCGTAGTGCCCGTTTTCGACAGTAAACGCCGTTTTGTTTACGTCATGGGGATTCATCTCAATCTGATGAAAACCACTAGTCAAGTCGATTGTTGTAAAATATTTCGTCTTACCTATACTGTCTAATATGACTGCTATGTGGGGAATTAGATATCTATCCGAAATGGAGTTTTCGTTAAATTTACGGAAATCTTTTACCAGTCGCCACTTTTTTTGGCCTGATGCATCAGTTTTCTTAGGTACAACCCATACGGGTGCACTTCAAGGGAAATGACTGTTCTTGATAATATTCTGTTGAAGCATCTTTGAAATTTGTTTTCGAAATTCCTCTTTGTGTATGAAAGGGTATCTGTACGATTTGGTGTGTATAGGGACATCGTCTGCTGTTGGAATTGAATGTTTATTAACATTTGAAAACGTTAGTTGGATATCTTCATTTAAGAACAGTTTTTTGAATTGTTTGCAAACTTTTACTAGGTTTCGTGTCTCCTCATCGTTTAAGTGTGTGACGGTCTGCCGCCCAGGTTTTCGGATAGCTCAGGGACGGCCAGAGTCCGTATAGTAGTCTGAGTGGTAGCTGTAAGAGATACTTCTCGATCCCCAGTGAGAACAGTGTAGAGAGTTCGGTGACTTAAGTAGGTTTCTTAATTTATTCGATATTTGGGTTTACAGAGGTGTCGATTTGGACATCGGGTTGGCTGCACTCTGGTCGTCTCGGCCTCGGGCAGCCCGCCGGGCAATTTGGGCTACGTCGTCGCCTCGGAGCGTCGATCGGTCCGTTCGGGCGGGCGAGCACGCCGATGTTCAGTTCGGCCCGGGAGTCGTCGATGCTTCGGGATGCCCCAATCGGTTAGTAGTGGATCCGGGAGCCTGTAGAAAAAAGGGCAGAAAGGGAAAGGGGAAACTCGGAAGTCTTTCCCAGAGAGTAGGCGCGGCGGACTCGGAAGTCCTCGGTAGGAGAGAGAAGCGGTGGACTCGAAAGTCCTCAGAGAGAGAATTCGCGGTGGACTCGTAAGTCTTCGGGAACGGCAGAGAGAGAGCGGGGGGACTCGAAAGTCTTCAGAGAGAGAATTCGCGGTGGACTCGTAAGTCTTCGGGAACGGCAGGGAGAGCGTGCGGGGACTCGTAAGTCTTCCGAGTGGCAGGAATTCGGCGGGCCGAATTCTACGGCGAGACCCGTAAGTCCGTCGGCGAAAGGGCGGGCGGACGTGTAAGTCCTCCGGCAGAGCGATTCGGCGGGCCGAATTATAAGTCGGGGCGGGTGGACTCGAAAGTCTGTAGAGAGGAGGGAAATTCGGCGGGCCGAATTATAAGTCGAGACTCGCAAGTTGTTCGACTATTTATGGGCAACCCAAATCCGGAGATTCTGGTCGCCTAACCAAAAAGTGACTTTTGCTGCTGACTAATAGGAGTGGGCTACTAGAGACTTACCGCTCCTGATCGCTGCCGGCTGCTAAGTGATTTTCTTCAGGCAGCGGCTCGCCTTATATAGCGAGTAGCGGATTCTAGTGTGCCCGCCGCGATCGTTTGCTTCCTCTTCTTTTCCCATGCAACCCTGCCTTCCTAGTGTGACCCTTCCTCGGCGCGCCCGCGGTTTTAGTTCGAATCCAAATATTATTTAATATTCTTTGTTCTTGTTCATTTAATATTCTTATTTCCTTTGTTCTTATGCATTTAATATTCTTTTTTTCATTTCATTTGTTTATTTACATTTATTTGTTTCTTTTTGTTTCTTCATATTTACATTTCATTTGTCTTTACATTTCATTTGTTTCTTTTGTTTCTTTAAATTTGATTTATTGTGCACGGCACGCGTCACAAGTGTCGCGTCTGAATATCTAATTCCGACTGTAAGTTTGTGGGCTGTGGGGCTTCCGCTACGAACATGCAGTACAAGTAGTCGTAGTTCCGTATGGGGGTCGTCTCTGCTTGTAATGGTTCCTCGAGGTATAATTTTTGGTCGTAGTCCGACATGATACAGACTTCAAAGTATGCGGAGCCAGGAACTGCGGTATAGAGCCCGGGTTTACGCTTGTTAGGATTGGTAGGGGGGATTGTGTGATTTCTAGGACAAAGTCCGCTTTATTTATTTTTGCGTCTAAATTACTTAAGAAATTCATGCCTAAAAGACCATTGAAATGCGGATGGAAATCAAACAGGAAATATTTTGGTTTCTCTTTTATATCGAATTGTTCGAAGATAATTGAATCTGTATATTCTTGAATTTGGAATTTGTTGAGAGTGGTGTGAATGTTAATATGAGTGTTTAATTTTTTAATGTTGTCTTTTGTGACAAATGCTGGTATTACGAAGGAGTAAGTGGACCCTATATCTATTAAAAATTTATGTATACTTGTTATGAAAAATTTTAAAGATAAGAGAACATAAGGTAAAGATTTTCCATGGAATTTTATGTTTAAGAAGCCGATTGGTTTTCCGAGGCTTCTTGTAAAAAATTTGCGCCGTCATTGATATTGTAAGAGGCAGAAGGGGTATTGTCGGTCGAAACTGTTTTGTTTCGGAATGGGTTTTGGGTCCTGGTCAAATGACTATCTTGTCGGTTTTGAGACTGTTGTCTCGAGTCGTTTCTCCTGGTGTTGTTATTACCTGATTGTCTGTGATTATTTTGATGACGTTGATACGGACGCTTCCGGTCGCCCGAGTTTTCTGTTGGTCGTTTGAATTCTGGTAGTAAAAGTTTTGTTCTATTTGTGCCATTTCGTAAGCCTTTTCTATAGATTCCGGATTTCCGGATCTAAATATTGTTCTTAGTGGGTCGTTTAGGCCAACAATGAATGCATTGAGGCAGATGTCAGGGTATAAGGCATGTTTTGCTGTGGTGTTTTGGACATCGGAGTTTGGGTCGTTAGTCAATGACACCAGCTGTCCTCTCAACTTTGCTATTGCGAAGAAAAGTTTGATAATGGAGAGTCCGCTTGGTAAGGTTTGAATTTCGCGAATTAATATTGCCTCTGTCTTCTTGCTAGTGTAAAGTCGTTTAAGGTTTGCTTTGATTGCGTCCCAGATGAGTGGTGTGCCGCAAAGGGTCAAAGCTTCGTGTGCCTTGCCTTTTACTCTATTCCGGATAGCCCTGAAGATCATTTGCCCATACGGTGTTTGATCCACGGACCGAATGAGTATTATTAGTAATTCCTCGACACTGGTTATAAAAGTTTCTAGGCTGTCAGAAGGGCCTTCGTAAGTCGGTAAATTTTGAACAAACGCCAAAATATCCTTGGGGCTTAAGTTTATGTTGACGATAGTCAACGAGTTGCTAACCGTGGGGCTGAGGGAGTCCGAAGCATTACCAGAATCTAAATGATTCATATTGTCGTTAAAATGTAAGGGAAACTGTTCTACTTGATCGTGTTGCTCCTCGTATACAAGTTCCCTAATGTCTGATGAACTACATTCACTTCTTAAGCCTAATCTTTTACTAGGTGTGCTGTCTTTTTTTAACATTTAGTTTCTTTAATTATTCGTAATGGTATTCATGTACAAGATTTAATGCATATTCTTATTGTAGGTGTTTTTTGTGTAATTAATTGCTATCGTGTGTGTAATCTTCTTAGATTTAGTACATAACTTGCGTGGGTGTAACTTGTTAAAATTAGTTGTTGTGTGTGTATTTCGGTGATATCCTTCCCTCTATCGTGTTTAGTGTTGACTGTAATATATATATATATATATATATAGGATTAGTGATTTGTTTTACATTAGTAATATATATTTGATCATAGGCAAGTAAACGTATGGCGACGAGAAGAAGAGGAAAATATATTCAGCAAAATTTAGTATGACGTAGTTGCTTGAATCCAATTCTGTTATATGGAATTTTCTTTTCTGTGTTAAAGCTCAAGTTGTTGTGTCCGCAGTTTTTTTCATATATTACCGTTAAGTTTATTTTTATTTTTTTTCTTTATTTAATTGAATTATATTAAATTTTTTTTGTTTTTTTTATATTCTTCTTTTTGGTTTCACCGTCACAGTTCACATACTTGTCTTACAGATATAATACGATAAGGAAGTGAAGCATTTTTAATCTCCTGGTCCGAATCCGGCTGCACCAATTACAGTAAATATGAAGATACTGTGTCCAGTCCAGTGAGTGTCTGCGAAATCTTTGATAATTTCCCTGGCTTCCAATAATCTGAACCGTCTTCTTGTCTGGTCAAAATTATAATGAATCTTTATTCTATTCTGGCGCGGCCACGGGCTATCGCGAGTCACGGGGCAACATTTAGGTGGGAGGCAGCCCGGCGTTGGGATACTCCAGGCGGAGCTACCGAACCTCGGCCGTTGGGTTTTGAGCCAAGCCGTGGTTTAGGTTTGTATTGTAGGCGCGGTAGCGACTGCTGGGCAGAACCCCTCGTCTTCAGTCTCTCGCTGGAGGGTCAGGTTCTCACCAACAACGGTACCTCCATGTTCTGGCGTTTCCACAAATATAAATATTTCTGGAAGGGACTTCGTGCTGCTGAAGTTCATCCTGCCCAGAGGCTTCCTTACAAATTGACGCCCGAACAGGGACCGCCAGGACATGGGGTGATGTAAGAATCCTTACTTAGGTGGATTTAAGCCCCACCGGCAGAACACGAGATTTTATCGGTGAATACATATACATACATACATATATGTATGCATATGCAAAGACTTCCAAATTAGCGACGCACAAGCAGCCGCCATAACGGCAACTTATTTTTCGGGAAGCTAGCGACAGTAAAATTTTTCATTCCCGACCAGGGGATAAAAATACAGTCTCGCGAAAACGGGCCGCGAGATTCGTAGTCAATAAGCAAACTCTGCGCCGCCGCCAACGCCGACGCCGGCAGAGCAGAACGCATCGTCACTGAACATACATACATATACATTCGCATTTTCTAATTACCTCCGCTCAGGGCGGGGACCAATATATATGTTAACACTGTTAATGAGTAATCATAAATCGGTATGTTAACACGGTTAAGAGTAATCATAAGTCTATACGGATGTTGGGTGTTTATTGGATCACCCTACTGTTTATTTGTAAATCAGCATAAACATCTTTAGGGACCGTGCCTGGTTTTTATTGGTGCACGGTATGGTGAGATGTTGATTTTGCTAGTGTTTGCACTTTGCTGCACGAGCGGTCGGCTTGCCGGCCTCGCATAGCTTACGTAAACTCATATATGTTTTTAGTTTTAGTTGGATATTCAATAAAGAGCATTGGCTTGAATGTAAATCTCCATCATTAGCCGTCAACATTTATTATAACAATTGAAATTGGTTATCGTGCCTAAAGGGCCGTTAGCAACGGAGTCAGCTACCCAAAACATAGTCTTCCTAAAAGAGGAGAGAATAGAGCCAGTGGCAACCGCCCGGCTTATCCATCAGGACAGCAAATCACTGTGGCAGTTACGTCATCACCGCCTTGCTCGGAACTAGCCACGGTGGCAAAGACATCGTAACCCCTTCCCATTACGGACACCGGCGAGGGCCAGCGTCGGGTTACATTTATTAAACATAATTTATATACTGGACCTTTCGTTTAGCATTGACACTCAGAAATACCCTCCAGTCGCAAACACATCGAAGCATCGTAATTAAAAATTAAAATATATCCTGCAAGAACACTAAGGAATACCCTTTCGTCGTGAACTCACCGAATCCTTAAAATTCTAAGCATCGAGATCCTAGAAGGACTAATTCCTACGGCCATCGAAGATACACAGGACCTGCGCACCAGTAAATAAAGTTAGAATAAATAAACCAAAAACAAAAAAATAATAAAACAAAAGAGATAATAATTAAAATAAATTTAACAAAAAAAAAAATAATAATAATAACACAAAGAGAAAGATCTGAATAAATTATAATCGACGGTCACGGAGTGGCCGCCGCCACCATGTAAATAGCTTTAAATAGATGTAAGTAATAGGTTAAGTTAGCAATAAGATGTAAATACTAGTTAGGAACATAGGCGTTAGGGATCATAGGGCCGGGCCCACACCTCGGCCACACCAGGGCTGACGTCATTATCAACATTGTTCTCAACATCACCCGCAACATCTTCAGGGGAACGGGACGAAAAGGCGGTACCACAACTGAAGGACCGGAACGCGAGATCCGCCAATCAGCGGCCGGCAGAAGAGGCCAGAGAGCTCGATCAGGGGCAGAGGCCCACGGCGCAGGCGCCAGCAGGGCATCGGAATGCGAAATGGAATTTGCATCGGCCACCTGCCCGCCCAAGAGGGAGCGAGACGGAAATCCCGGAATGCAGAGAATGCATGGAATGCGGAACGGCGCGTGCCATGAGTCGCGGCAGTAGTCGCGCTAGTAGAGTAGGAGAAAAAGGGATAGGAATAAGCACAAATACACTTAAGATTACATCAGGGACAAACTACAACGTTTTGAACATGAAATACAAGGCAACATGAACACATTGAACACTGATTTATTTTCCTATCCCTATTAACCACCCATATCACCCGCTGTGCCCCTCCTCCCCACCTCGGCTGCCGTTGTAATTCCAGGCATCGATTTGGGCAGGACGGGAGCAGGAGCGCCACGTTGCTGGGATTGATCCCGGGCGTGGGCGCGGGCGGCGGCTGGGAAGGGTTCCCAGCCATCAGTCCAGCCTCAGGGTGCGCCTCAGGGATTAGCCCAGGCGCCGTCGCTGGCAATTACGAGTCACAGGGCATAATTTGGGGAGGGCGACGGCC
>VNJN01000516.1:0-11289 GCA_008042485.1 Drosophila mayri | reverse complement strand
CGCCGGCTGCGTCTAGGCAATCTTCCGCCACTCGTCAAGGGCCCCCACAGGATGCGGCCGCCGCGCCAACTCTGTCGTCGCTGCGGCAGCGAAACAGTGTTAATGTTTTGCCGACTGCGCTCGTGCGGATTGACACCGGGACCCGGATCTTCGACACGGGGGCCCTTATTGACCCGTGCACGCCCTCGAGCTGCATTGATGCTTCGCTAGCGGCGTGTTTCCGTCTGCCCACTACTAGTGTGGGGGACGAACAGGTCTGTTCGGCCACCGTGGGATCAAAAACCGACGAGAGCGTGCGGCTGGACGTCATGTTCAAAATCGAGCCTCACGTCCGCGTTCGTACGCCGCGCCGAGAGCTGAGCGATGCGGTGCGTGCCCACTTCCGAGGCATCACCCTGGCTGACGAGCGTTTCTATTTGCCAGCCACGATTTCAGTCGTTCTGGGCGCGGACATATATACGCGCGTCATTCAGCCGGGCTTCCTGAAGATTCAGGACGGGCTACCGGTGGCCCAAAGCACCGTTTTTGGATGGGTCGTGTCTGGAGCCTGCCACCAGCCGTAACAACGTGGGACCAATTGCAACCCGAGTGATTGCAAGGGGGGCGGGATGTTTAGGTGAGGGGCCCTCTGTGCCGCGTTGGCTCACCAGAACTTAAGAGCGCACCCGCGCTCGCCCCTCTTTTGTGCTCAGGGCCTCGGGTCCGCCGTCGCTGCTCCCGCTCTCGCGCTTGGGCTTCCGCCGCTCGGGCCCGCTCCCATACTGTTAAGCTGAGCTTATCGGTCGGGAGCGCGGCCCTTATGTTAAGCTAAGTTAGTTACATGTATGAAGTTGAATACACCGCTTTTGACTGCCCATTGAAATACCACGACGCCCCCGACTCTACTTTTTGCTTGCGCAGTGGGATTTTCCTGGGTGCCACCTACCGTTCTACAACTTCAATTTCTGGCGATCTTTGGCGGCAGAAGCGCCCCCCTACACAGTCACTAAAGATCGCATTCAAAAATTAAACACTCATATTAATAATAACGAAGTCTTCCCTGCCAATCCTAACAAGCGTAAGCCCGGTAGACACAACGCACACCGTACCACTAAACAGCAAAGTCCAATTGCTACTCCCCGTAAATGTTACTAAAGGGAACTTTCTATTTGAAACTACAACCCTATACAACGACCTATCAATTACGGGTGGGCTATACACCGCAGTTGCTGGCTCCGCACACCTTAAAGTCTGTAACATGTCGGACTACGACCAAAGATTATACCTCGAGGAACCATTACAAGCAGAGACGACCACCATACAAAACTACGAATACTTGTACTGCATGTTCGCAGCAGAAGCTCCACAGCCCACAAGCATACAGACGGAATTAGATATTCAGGCGGGACACTTGATTGTTTAGGAAATACAAACCTAATAAAACTCTGCAAACAATTCAAAAAACTTTTCTATAATGAAGATAACCAGCTCAATTGGCTATGGAGCAATATTGCTACACAGAATAGATATAAAGCCCCATGTTGTTGAATATTTCAGTAAATGCACATACCCTGCTGAACCAAATTACCACTTTTACGATCTTAAGACTTTGGCAGTTGTCAAGGCAATTAAACATTTTCGTCATTATTTATGGGGGCGAAAGTTTATAGTGTTTACCGATTGCAATTCGTAGCTAGTCATACCAAATTGTACTTATTGCCGAGGGTGCATCGATGGTGGGCCTTTTTACAGTCGTTTGACTTTGACATCCAATATACGAAGGGAGAACGAATGGCACACGTCGATTTTTTGTCATGGAATCCCTTGGTTAAAGAGAGTGGAAGTGTGGAAAAGCGGGTTGAATTGACTGAGATAACTGATGATTGGCTAGTTTCTGAACAGATGCGTGATTCTGAGGTGGCAGAGATATTACCTAAGCTTAAAAATAACGAATTTCCGGAAAACTTAGATAAAACATATGAGCTGCGAAAAGGAGTTTTATATAGGAAAATACCAAATGTTTGCCTGTAATCCCTAGGGCATTTAGATGGGCAGTGATTAATCACGTCCACGAATCTGTTATGCATCTAGGTTGGGAGAAAACGTTGGATAAAGTGTATGGTTTTTAGTGGTTCGAAAACATGTCGATGTACGTTCGTAGGTTTGTTGAAAATTGTATCACCTGTAAATTAGCTAAGCCACCAGTTGGAAAAATGCAGGCTGAATTACATCTGATTCCTAAGGAAGAAATTCCGTGGCACACCCTACATATTACATAACAGGAAAGATGAGTGGGAAAAATGACCTAAAGGAGTACGTTATTGTTTTGGTAGATGCGTTTACAAAATTTGTTTATTTTTATCACACCTTAAAAATTGACACAGAAAATACTGTCAAGGCTGTTAGAGCCATCGTGTGTTTGTTTGGAATCGCAAATCAAATTATAACGGATCAGGGCTGTAACTATGCAAGTTCAGGATTCCGTGAATTTTGTGTTTCTCAAATAAATTGACCTACACTTAAATGCTACAGGTACGAGCAGAGCAAATGGTCGGTTGAAACGTGTAATGCGCACGATTAAGAGTATGTTGACCGTTGTCGAAACCAGTCAGAAGTCGTGGCAAGACGCCTTACCCGAAGTACGGCTAGCTATGAATTGTACGCCCAACCGAGTCACCAAGGTCAGCCCATTAGAAGTGCTAAGGAAGCTAGACCTTTTGGCCTTTTGCCGATAGGTGATGAAGAGGACAATTTAGTTGAAAGGGAAAATTTAAGAAAAGATGCTAACGAAAACATGGAATCCAATGCTCATTATGACAAATGGAGATTTGATAAGAACAAGGCAAAAATAGTAAAATATAACAAAGAAGACCATGTATTGCTAAAAAATGAAGAGCGTCATCAAACAAAGAATAAAGGTCCTTTTGAAATAATTGAACTATTAGATGGAGATCGGTACACTTTAAAATCATTAACTAGCAAGAGAACCTATAAATATGCGCATGAGTTTTTGAGAGCATTGTCAAATAGACAAATAAGTAATGAAGTTGATAAAGATTTAGACGACTCTAGTGCAGATGCGTCTGATTCCCATGTGGGGAATGATGATATGGATGGCACGGTGGATGCCTTTAATCCCCAGAGGAGATAGAATAACCGCACCATATAAGAAGGAATTGTTATGGCGGGGGTTGGTGATAACCGCACCATAACAGAAGGAATTTAATCATTCCCTTCTCCTCAGGAAACTCGACTTAATGGGTTTTCCAATTGATCTTCTTAGGTGAATCTGTAGTTATCTGTTAGGCAGGACTCAAAAAGTCCTCTTTAAAAATAATTTATCTAATGTTCTCCAAGTCACCTCAGGTGTCCCGCAAGGAAGCCACCTGGGGCCCTTATTGTTTACATTATTTATTAACGATCTGCCCAAAGTTATGACAAATTCTAGAGTACTCATGTACGCTGACGATGTCAAGCTTTGCGTGCAATACAAATACGTTACTTACAAACAGATCTTGATAGCTTCCAAACCTGGTGTTGCATAAACCTACTAAACTTAAATGGCTCTAAATGTAAGCTAATGACATTCTCTCGTGTCGTTCCCAAGCTTGCAACTTACACACTTAACTGCTGCTCTTTGGAAAGTATTAACTCAGTCGATGACTTGGGTGTCCGTCTGGATCCCAAACTTGACTTTATCGATCATATTTCGTACATGGTAAATAAAGCCAGGTTTATGGTGGGATTTATTAAACGGTGTTCGAAAGAATTCGATGATCCCTATGTTACTAAAACTTTATATATTTCAATAGTTCGCCCTAGTTGAGAATATGTATCTTGCGTTTGGAGCCCACAGTACGGAATCCATAGTAAACGCATTGAACCGGTTCAAAAGAACTTTATGCTTTTCGCTCTACGCGGTTTAAACTGGGATACTGATCAGAGATTACCGTCCTATTATAGTAGACTTCTTCTAATTAACTTACCCTCCTTAGCCAAGCGTAGAACTAGGCTAGGCATTACCTTCATTTATAACCTTATTAATGGCGACGTGGAAAGTACTGACTTGTTAGGCCAGATCAATTTCCACGTTCCGAGTAGAAATACTAGATCCTACATACCTTTAGTTTTGCGCCATTGTAGAACCCCCTATGAACTGCATGAACCCTTTAGAGTACTGTGTGCAAGTTACAATGATTTGTACTCGGTAATCTCACTTGCTGATTGTCTTCCTAAACTAAAAACTTTAATCCTTACCCACTTAAATTGCATGCAACCAAACATTCCGGCAGCTCGCCGGTAGCTTATTTCCTCGTATTCTTTCCTATAGTTTCAATCGCGTCTAATAATACCTAACCCTAACAGGCACGTGCATGGTTTCATAAGGGCCACTTGAGTGTATTGACCGTAGTGCATCAACGTCCAAGAATTGTTATGGCGGGGGTTGGTGAAGACCGCACCATAACAGAAGGACTTGTTATGATGGGGGTCGGTATGTGGGTGTAAAAGGAAATACACCAAGCTATGCAATTAGTCAAGTCTGAATTGTAAATTATTATTAAAACGAAAATTTAATTTCTGAAATGTTATTAAGAAATCAATTTGCCTATTTTGTCTAAATGCCTCAAAACTTGTATGTAGTAAAAGTAATGAAATGTTTGTTGATAATAAAATGTAATGAGAACTGAGATTTGAGAATACTGTGATTTTAAGGTAACACACGAGGACGAGTAATTCGTCAGGAAGGCCGTGTCGGATCAAATGAAACGGGGCCTACTTTGTTCCTTTTGGTCAGAGAATGTGAAGCGGGGCCTTCTTTAACGAGAAGCAGGGCCTATTGAAAAAGGGAGTTCGAAATTGAGTGAAAGCATGGCAGAGCAGGACAGATATTGACTGCTGCCAAGTGAGATCTGTTCATTAAGCGCTGACATACATGTTAAACAGAGACGACTAACAATGTAGAAGAATTGAGTAGAAAGTAAAAAAATATAAAGTGGACGTTTTGGAAAATTAGTTCAGTTCAGAAAGCGCTAGAAAGACGAACAGAATTTGCTGCTGAGAAATCAATTCAACAAAAAAATGGAAAAGGATAAACGACTTTCCGACATATATATATATGCACATATATAACTATATATATGTATGTACGCCGGACACTAGGGGATCACAGTGAAAACTAAGTAGGGGTCCAATATTGGCAAAGCTCTTTTGCACTTTAAGAACAGAAAAAAATTCACTACGGCTAGGCGTATTTATTTATACCTATATATTCTTGTATATAGGCACATATATGTACATAAATATCACTTTTCACTTTTTACTTGGAACTATTTGGAATCGGATGGAAAGTATATAACGCCGATGGAAACTGGCGACCCCTGACGAATGGATAGGAAAATAGTTGTACTTATCTTGGAAAAAATCTGCAGAGGGAGACGCTGATCAGGATAGATCGCAGGCATCGAAGGACCATGAAATGAAATGGGCGGATCCGTTCGAGAAAAAAGACCGGATTTCGCTGGGATGGTCTGCGGCAATGGACACTTGAGTGGACTCGTGGCTGCTGCTGCTGGTCGAAAATTCCCAAAGAAAAATCCAAGTCCCCAAAAAAGAAGTTCGGCGAGTTGCACTTCACAGAATTTACACGTTTTATTGGCACAAACTTCTAATTTACAAACTAAGAGCTCAAGAGCCCGGGACCGCGGAGTGGTGGGTTTCTCTGGGAGTGGGAGAGCACAGGAGATCGGGACTGCAAGCTCTCTCCCACACTGCCACTCAAAACTAAGCATCATCGCAGAAATCAAGACCTTAAGGGACACCTCCGACTTTTTAAAGTCAGAGCAGGAAAAACAAGTAAATTTTGACAAGCAAGTTATCATTAGGTTCAGCAATATTACAGACCATATCATTAAGAAACAAACTAAACTACAATCCTTTTTAGACTCAACACAAAATGCTATTTTCAAAGAGCTTCAGGAAGATAGGAAAAACATCTACACCCTTCAGTACATTAACCGAATAAACTATAATATCGACACCCTGACGGAACACATAAACAATTTTGCGACAGCTGCCTCAAGGTAGAACAAGAATTCTTTTCCCCAAATAATACGATACAAGAATTGCACCGTGTGGATAAACGCAATGGAATACAGCGACAAGGAATTAGTAGAACATGAGCACTTCACATTCATACTTCCACCAGTCGTTAAAATAGCAAAAAACCAAACGATAAAACCATTATCACTGGAGAAACTACTCTTAGAAGCCATATCAACTGCTGGAAGGATCACCAACATGAACGTAATAATACACTATAAATTCACAGCTATATATTCAGAAATATTATTGATCCTTATCATTATTGCCATCTTTGGGTAATGCCATAAACCAAAGACCACCTTTCTGCCACACCCTCTAGCTGCTCCTATCTTTGTGGACCCGGCCATTCTTCTGGCCCTCTCACCACTCTAACGCACACATTGTTGCAGACACACCACCGCCTCCCAAGCCCCAGCGACGTAGATGAACGGTCATCAAACCACACACGTGGGTACATAAACGCTGACTTTGGAAACCAGCGGAAGCGGAACCAATCGCTTAACCGGCAAAGGTACGCGAAACCAACGACCAAGCAAATTTCATTCCAAACTCCAATCTGCTAACCATGCAGTTTCCCCATTCCATTCATTCTCTTAATTTCATATTTTATTTCATAAGTCACTTCAAAGTTTACATCAGAATAAAGCTTCATTATATTTTTCACCACACAAGAGGAAGGTTTTCATTGTTCGAAACCAGGATAATTACTAAAGACCCCACAGACACTCTTACTGGACTGGACACATTATATGCACTACGGCCGAGATATGAACCGAGGCCGAGGTTTTGAGGATTTTTAGGGTGGGTTTTCACGACTCCCAACTGCCAGATTAAATTGCCCAGCAGCCAAATCCCCCCATAGAGACTGGAGTCGCAGCTCGGGATCACCCAGCAGCCTGCTCCCGCGCCCGCAACCCAGACCTACAACCACAGCGCCGGCGTGCCCGAGCTGCCGCGGCCGGCGGCTCCGCCGTGGTATCCCAACGGCGGGCCGTCGCCCTCCCCTAAATATGCTAAATAGGCGCGCGGGCTAATCCCTGCGGCGCATACTGAGATTGGACAAGACGGTTGGGAAGGGTCCCGCAGCCGCCGCCCGCGTCCACGTCCGGAATTTAACCCAGCAACGCGTCGCTTCGCGCCTGGAAATACACAACGGCAGCTGAGGTGGGAAGGAGGGGGCACAGTGTGGTGTGAGGGGCTGATTTGAGTAGGAAATAAATAATGTTACTTTTCGTGTGTTCATTCTGTTATTTTATTTCATGTGTGTTTGCCTGTGCTATTTTCCTACCCTTTTGTCTGTGTTATCTGCTCCCTAGTATTCACACCATGTTTTATAACTTAGAAGTGGCGGGCGCCGTTTGCTCGCCCGAGAGTTGTTTCCTCTGATTGCCCAAATCTTCCTTGTCGTCGGTGTCCTGGTCGTGTCTGGAGTCCTCGTTGTCCTGGGTTTCGGATTCCGGTCAAAAATGTATGTGTTTCGCGGGGGGTCACTTGTCTCGATTTAATTTCACTCTTCTAGAATCGCTGCTGGCCTAATTACGAGTGTCTATTGTTTCTCGTCCCAGCGTCGCGTGGCCTAATTCTGCCCGCTCCTCTCCCGGCAGCGCTGCCACGATCGATGGCACGCGCCGTTCCGCATTCCATGCCCAGGTCGCGCTCTCTGCCGATCGCTGATTGGCGGATCTCGTGTCTCGGCCATTCCGTCATTGTTTCCTCCCGTTCCTGGAGGATGTTGCTTACGGTGCGGGTTATGTTGCCCGTGACGTCAGGCTTGGTGTGGCCGAGGTGTGGGCCCGGCCCTGTGATTCCCTAACGCCTACTAACCCTGATCTTAGCCTACGTATTTTACATGTTCACTTCATATTTACATTGCTCCTATCCACCTAACCTAACCTTAACCCAAAACTTAGCCTACTATTTACATATTTATTATTTAGTTGTATTTACATTATTTACATTTCGTTGCGGCGGCCACATCGTGACCGTCGTCACATTTAAAACAAAACCTTTATCTGTGACCGAATATGTGCACATTAAACGCTGATAATGCACCGGGCTCACATAATTGAGATTTTCACCCAAATACAAAGAAATAATAAATAAATGTATATATATATCTATTATGCATATTTAAAACGAAATTTTTCTCTCTGTGACCGAATGTGCGCACATCAAACGCTGATTAAGCACCGGGATGACATAATTGAGATTTCCACCCAAATACAAAGAAATAATACATAAATGTATATGTGTATGTATATTGTATATATATAAAACGAAACGTTTCCCTCTATGACCGAATATGTGCAAGAATCATTTAGACTCTGGTAACGCTTCGGGCTCCCTCAGCCCCACAGTTAGCAACTCGTTGACTATCGTCAACACAAACTTAAGCCCAAAGGGTATTTTGGCGTTTGTACAACATTTACCGACTTTCGAGGGTCCTTCTGACAACCTAGGAACTTTCATAACCAGTGTAGAGGAATTACTAATACTCATTCGGACCGTGGATCAAACGCCCTATGGATCAATCGCCTCAGAGCTATCCGGAATAGAGTAAAAGGCAAGGCACATGAAGCTTTGACCCTTTGCGGCACACCACTCATCTGAGACGAAATCAAAGTAAATCTTAAACGACGAAGACAGAGGCAATATTAATTCGCGAAATTCAGATCTTACCAAGCGAATACTCAATTAAAAAACTATTCTTCGCAATAGCAAAGTTGAGAGGGCAGCTGATGTCATTTATTAACGATCCAAACCCTGATCATAAGACGATCTTTCGGACGGTCGTGTTTTTGTTTTGCGTTCCGGCTTTTGTGTTCATTTTGAATTTAAACCACCGGGGTTTCCTCTAAATTATCACCTAATATCAATAATAATATACCGTTTTGCTACCGCACGTGCATGCACTTTTCTGTGTAATTAATTTGCATAAATAATCACTTTTTAGTTTTCTGCTAAGACGGTTATCTTATCTTATTTTTCTCCTCTTTGCCTTGTACCGTTTTTATTTTCTCTCTCCCCCTGTTGTTTGCTATAAGCTGCATCTAAGCTGTTCATAGCCCTCATCGCTCTTGTGATTTCTGCTGATCGAATTCTAACTCTTGCGCTCTTTTGTTCTATCTCCTTCTCTTTACTTTTTTGGTATTGATAGTGTGCAAAGTGGTCTAGGATTGATGAACATGTCCCAGAATATTGTTTGTGTTATAAAAAATTGCCAAAAAATGTTTTGGCAGAACAGCCCTGTTTTCATAGCTAGCTTTGTGAGGCAGTTGTGCACGCTAAGTGCATCGAGATGACAGGTCGAATGGCTGACGTAGTGTCCAGCAAAAAGGGCCTGCGTTATTGCTGTGAGGCCTGTCGATCGGTTGAGAAGGAAATATCTTCCTTCATGCGTCAGACCAGGAGCGGATTTTCTGAGATAATAGCCACTTTTCGCAAATCGAATGACCTGTTCTCCGCGCTAGACGCTTAATTTAATAGTATGAAGCTATTAAATGAGTCGCCGAAACACAAAAAATCCGCTGCTAGCCGGCTGCAACTGTGTGAGACACAGCAACCAATTCCTTGCCACTCGCCGTCGCCGCAGCCCCTGGTCCCGTTCCAATGATTCTGAGATCAGGAACGATAAAAGATTCGATAACCGAATCGGTCGTTGTGGCATCGGAAGGCGCTCAGCCAACAATTTCCGTTTCCTCCGCTTTGTCCAATGCGAAGTCCAATTCTTTGGCTCCGCAAAAGCCCTTAGAAAAACCGACCCAGGGTCCAACATTGCCCGTAATACAGGCCATGGTTGGTAACAATTCGTTACACAAGCCCCTCACAGCAGTCCTACCTTCGAACACTATATTTGTTTCGAGGCTTGCCCTGATCTCGCATCTGAAGATGTTCTAGTCCCTATTCAAGGCAAAACCCAAGCTGGTAATATCAAGGTGGAAAAATTCAAATTTTCGTATGGCAGAGATTTTTCATCTTTCAAGATAAATGTCTCATCCCAACTCTTTGGCACTATTTGATCGGGTGACTTCTGGCCCGAGTACGTTGTAGTAAAGGAGTATGAGGCACAAAATAAGAGAATTCAACTGCCCAGGCCGTCTCAATCCTCAGTGCCCACAGCTGTACTTTCGGTCCCAAAAAACTAACCACTTCCCTACAACTTTCCTATCAGAATACTAGGGGCCTTTTCATCCCAGGTAATTGTATTTACTGAAACCTGGCCGAAGCCGGAGAGCCTCTGCTCCGAAAATCTTCCAAGTAAGTATACAATTTACAGATTAGATCGTCTTCTCCAGCGTGGTGGCGGAGTTTTAATTGCCGTTGACTCTTGCCTCATCTCGGAACAGTTTGTATCTAATGACTTTTTGGACATCGAATTTATCTGTGTAAAACTATCTTTTACAGGTAGTTCCATTTATGTAACCTGGTCCTACACCCCTCCATCTTTGGAAGAGCTAATATATTGGAAACACCATTCGGCAATTCAGGCAGTTTCCAGCAGGCTTTCTGACAGGGACCAATTAGTGGCTTTGGGTGACTTCAACATACCTGGAGCTCACTGGTCTTCTGATGGTGTGTCTAATGTTCTTCACACTGCGGCACAGCATGACCTTATAAATGGCTTGCTAGATTTATCCCTATCGCAAGGTAGCCATATTTTTAATTCTTTAAATCGCTTACTTGATATATGCTTTGTCTCTGATCCTGCAGGTGTAAACCTAATTAGAGTTCCTCCTGTTCAGTCACGGCAGCATTACTCATAAGCAATATCATTTAGAATTCGACATAATAATTCTTCAGTCGCAGCCACATGCATTTGTCGTTAATAAAGTATCAGTTATCAGGTCAAGCGAATATGCATAACTGGCGGACAACAAAATAGGGCAATAAGTGTCAGGTCATATAGCTGGCAATAACCAACATACACAGTAGCAATAAGTGTCAGGTCATATATCTGACAATAACCCACATACACAGTAACCCACATTCACAGTAAACCACATTATTTTGTTATACGATATTTGTTACCATAAGCATTTTGTACCTATATATACTGTTGTGACGGCGGTCGCCGATCGGCCGCCGCCACTATGTATATATGTAAAAGAAAACGTAGTTTAAGTGTAAATAGTAGGTTAAGACTAGGCAGTTAGGGATTAATTTTAAGGATAGGATAGGAATAGGGTAAGAATAGGGTTAAAACGCTGT
>VNJN01000513.1:0-17593 GCA_008042485.1 Drosophila mayri | reverse complement strand
CCGTCTGGCCGACCTAGAGCTCCGGTACGGGAATACATCTACTGGAGAAACTAACCCGTGTCACCTCTGCCAACGGAACTAGAAGGACCGGGTGGGAGCCAAACTTTAACGGTCCCGACCATGCGAAGCATTTCACCCTCGACCCGGAAGTCGGAGAACACTTCACGCTCCACAAACACTACCCTCGACATGAACGCCAGCTCTCTCTTGATAGACAAGGTCGCCAAATGAGGCCTGACGTTCAACTGGAGCACCGATGCACTCAGCTTCATTGAACTCCTAGAAGAGCGAGCGGATACATACCACATCGATCGGAAACACTTGTCCCAAGCACTCATTGTCCTCCTGACCGGGAAGGCAGAGAACTGGTTTCGAACAAGCGGCCTCCGAGGTCGTGCTTGGAGCGAGGTGCATCGGGAATTCCTCGAGTTCTTTCTCCCTTCACGATATTATCAAAGACTGGAGGACACCATCCGGGCACGCCTCCAGCGATCCAACGAGCCATTCAAGGAATACATTGTCGACCTACGGTTGCAAATGCAACGTGCTGGTTTCACTTCGGAGCAGGAACTGGAACGCATATACGAGAAATGCTTCCGGAAGCTCAAATGTTTACTCGCAGACAGGACTTCCGGACTTTGGCGGAACTGACACAACTAGTAGTCAACTACGAAGTAGTACGAGGCCGCGGAGGGCGAATGCAAAGAGCCAACCCAACCAATGACGCAGATCACGGAAGGAATCGGGCAGCGGTACAACACGCCGCCCCTACCCCACCGGCACAGCAGACTCGCCCTCGAACCCCAGTCACGAATCAGGGCGCTTTGCCACAGCCACGCCAGCCCACAGGGCGGATCAACGTCGCGACTGCCTGCCGCAACTGCGGACAGGAGGGACACATGGCAACGGAGTGCCGCAACCCAAGGACCCTGTTCTGCTGGGATTGCGGACGTCCCGGCACCCGAACGATCGACTGCTGCCGAGCATCGACTTCGGGAAACAGGCAAGGACCTCGTGTATCAGCGAATTACTCGACGGCCCCTCCGAACCCCCAGACGAATAAACCCCACTCATCCGACACGAAGGTGGCCGTATCCGCGCTAGAGTCACGGTGGAGGGACACCTATTCACCGCCACCCTGGATACGGGCGCCTCGCACAGTTTCATAAGCGAGCGCCTAGCTAGCCGACTACGAACCCGAGACAAAATCCGAACCATACACTCACGAGTCCGCTTTGCGGACGGATCCCATCGACAAGTCACCCATGCCCTTCGGGTCACCATACAGCTTGGCGAGGCACGAGTCGACCTCGCGGCTCTCGTCATGCCTGGCGTCCTAGACGATCTGCTCTTAGGATTAGACTTCTTACGTTGTGGGAATGCCACCTTACGATGCGGGTGGCTGAGATCGCACTTCGTCCACCTCAACCGCAGGACCCGTCACCAACCACCCCAATAACACAAATCCAAGGTAAATCACAAGCATCCCCTGGAACCACATCCATGGTAAAACAACAGCGTCGGCCACTAGGTTTTGGGCTCCCCCGCGGTAGTGGACGTGATACTGATACTGCTGCAGCTCGAGTGCCCATCGAGCGATTCTCCCAGTCGGATCATCTATGGAATTTAACCATTTCAAGGCCTGATGATCGGTTATTACCTCGAACCTGTACCTTTCGATGTAACACCGCATCTTCCTTACGGCCCATACGATGGCGAGACACTCCTTTTCGGTCACCGAGTAGTTCCTTTCCGCGCTATTTAAGTGGCGGCTGGCATAGGTCACCACTCGCTCCTGCCCATCAATGGTCTGTGTTAGTACGGCTCCAATGCCATACTCGCTGGCGTCTGTTTGTAGCACGAATTTCTGCTCAAAGTCCGGGCAGACTCAGACAAGTGCTTCCGTCAGTCGCGTTTTCAGCTCCTGAAATGCATGAGCCTGTCGGGGTGCCCATTCCCATTTCCTGCCTTTCTTCAGCAAGGATGTCATCGGCTCCACAATATCGACGAAGTTGGGGACATACCAAGATGCGATTCCCAGGCATCTCCGAAGTTCCTTCAAGCAATTTGGTTGTCAGTGTGGATCCCTTCCTCGCTTATTACGTGACCCAAGTAGGCGATGTGCCGCTGAAAGAAATGACATTTGTCCTTATTTAGCCGCAGGTTGGCTCTGCGTATTCGGCAAAACACCTTCCGAGGATTTTCGACGTGTTCCTCCAGCGTCGACCCGATGACTATAATGTCGTCTTGGTAGGCGAACGCATGCAGCTCCATGTCCGGACTGATTACCGTATCCAGGGCCCGCTGAAACGTCGCTGGTGCCGAGTGAAGTCCAAATGGCATAACTCGTCAATGGAAGAGGCCCCGGCCAGGAACCGTGAAGGCCGTACATTCCCGGCTCTCCTGAGCCACAGGAATTTGCCAGTAACCATTCAAGTCCAATGTCGAAATGAACTTGGCGTTCCGTAATCGCTCCAAGATCTGGTGGATCCTTGGCAGCGGGTACGCATCCGGCACAGAGTTCTTGTTTAACTGCCTGTAGTCAATGCACATCCGTGCGTCACCGTTCTTCTTGGCCGCGATCATAATCGGGGGACTGTGCGGGCTCTTCGATGGCTCGATATGGCCGTCCCTAAGAAGCTCGTCTATCTGCCTATCAATGACGGCTCTCATGGCCGGATTCCGAGGAAAATACCTCTGTTTTCTCGGGCGTTCGTTGCGCATTACGATTCGGTGCTCCGCGATGTGGGATACTCCGGCCAGATTCTCAAATTTTCCCAATTCTCGCTCCAGGAATTCCTCCAACAAGGGCTCTGGGTATCCTTGTCCCGATTCCGGCGGGTCCGGTTTTTGGGTGTATGGTTCACAGAGTCGACCGTGCCGCAGAGGGGCGCATTCTGCTCCGGCGTTTCCTAGACGTGGTCCTGGAAGTGAACACGCTTCTCGGAGGTGCGAAAAGGATTCGGCTGCGCGGCGGTGGCGTTAGCCAGAGGCAAAACATGGCTCCAGCTGTTTGTCCGACTGGTCGAGGCTACCTCTATATCCAGGGCTGTTCCCATGCATGAATTTCTAGTCGCTACCCGAGGGGCAGGGGTCGGCAATTGTCCTTGTACAGTACGCGGCTTGGGTACTGGTCCTTGTATGGCGGTCGGCCATCCTGGGTAACCGTGCCAATAAACCTCTGTTATTCCTCCTAATTGTTTCCTCGTTGACACTCCTCTTCGTTCCGCAGAAGGCCCGAGTGTGTCTGGCTCCTGGTGGCCCGTTTGTGACTTCCCTGGGAGTCCGGTTCCTGGTGGCATGCTAAGGGCTTCCCTTGGATCCGGCTGCTGGTGGCCCGCTCGTGGCTTCCCTGGAAGTCTGACTCGTTAACGAACTCCTGGTGGCTTGCTAAGGGCTTCCCTGCGGTTTCGTCCTGGTCGTGATGCTTCCTCGTGTAGTTTTTCCTCTCGTAACATTCCTCTCTGTGTTCCCCCTCGTAAACTTCCTCTCTGTTCCTTTCGTAACCTTCCTCGCATCTCCTCCTCTTGGGACCTTTCCCTCTGATCCGCGTGTGGCTCGGCCCGTTGCTAAGAGCGTGACCCTGAAGCGCCTTCTGTCCTCCGTGTCCGTGCCCACGGCGGCTTGGATGGTGGCTCCGATCCCGCACAGAAACTCCATTCCCAGCAGCACATCGTCCAAAACGTCCCAAATCACCAGCAGGATGGTCGGCGTACTGCGATCCCCTACAGCGAAATGTCCGGATTGACCGCAGTTCCGACATGCCTCCCGCGCATTTACTGGTGCCTGCTCTGGTGTCGATGCCCGACCTGTATTCGCGTTCCTACTAAAGTTTCCCTGTATGGGGTTCGTCGGCGGCCTGCGAGGCTTGCGGTCCGCATTCGTGGTGGCGCGAAGTAGGTGGTGCCCGTGGGTTCGGGTCCTGATGATTCTGAGCCCGTCCGCTCCTGCGACGAGTCTCCTCGTGGTCGACCACCAAGTGGGTCAGTTCCGTCAGGGTGCGCAAATCCTGTCTCCTAACAAATAATTGGTAATTTGGCAACATGTTGTCGTAGACTCGTTCCAGCTCACTTTCCGTTGTAAATCCTGCCCGGTGCATCTGCAGGCGTAGGTCCACCAGATATTCCTTAAAAGGCTCGTTGGGTCTCTGAAAATGTGTCCTGATCTCGTCCTCCAACCGCTGATAATAGCGCGGTGGCAAGAAGAAATCCAAGAATTCCCGACGCACTTCCATCCAAGTGGCATCCCGCAGACCACTTTTCTTGTACCAGCTCTCGGCGCGGCCAGTCAGTAATACTATCAAAGCCGGGGGAGATACCTCTGTTCGATCCGGCAGTTATCAGTTCGTTCCTCGATGTGCTCTATAAAGCAAAGCGGATCCGTCGTTCCGTCAAATGAGACCATTTGGTCATCCGATCTAGTAGTGCCGCTCCCGGGTCACCATGGTGGTTTGTTGTGGTGAGTTTGTCTCAGAGTCCAAATACATGGGTGACAGCAACTTCGCGTCCCCTGTGGGAGCGTTCCCGAAGTTCCGTTCTAGTTCCTCGAAGCCTCAGAATGGTCCTGCTCACGCGCAAATGCAATTAGCCGCGATCGCTGCTCCTCTACCGCACCTCCGCGTTCCAAACCAAATTAAAGAAGTATGGTCTCCAGTTCTTCCTGTAGCTAATCCAGGTGACGCCCATGGTTGGGTTTATTCCCTTTTTTTTGTACTACTATCAATATTTATTATTATTTTTTTTTGTTATATTTTATTCCACTACTTGCTTTATATTTTCCAGGTGCGCTATTCTTCCGACGCCTGTCAATATTTATTAGTTTATAGCTTATTTAATTATTTATTTATTAAATTTATTGTTGTTTTCTGCAAATGTAGCTTGATTATTCTATTTCTTATTTATTTAATCTATTATCTTAATCTTCTTTCTTCTTCTTATTATTTTTTTTTCTTCTCTGATTATTAATATTTATTATTTCTTGCCTTATTTTCTTCCTTCGCCCGTTGGTTTTCCTTTCTTTTCTTCCTACTTTTGCTTTCGCTGCTTTATTTCCTTGACTTTCTTTCTCTTATTAATTTTCCTCAGTGTGTTCGGTTTTTCCTTTTCTTCGATTTTCCTTGCCTTCCGCTGTATTCCTTTCCTTGTCTTAATTAAATTTTCTTCCTTAATTTATTTTTATTCCATTTTATTTAATCCGTTCGTTATATTTTCCATTTCTTCGCTTGCCTATCTTATTTCTTTATCTACCCTATTTATTCTTACTTATTTGTTGAATATTTGTAATATTTATTGTATTGTATATTTTATATTTAATTATTTTTATTATCTTTTTATTTGTTTTTTTTTATTTATTTATTTTATCATTTACTGTTATTATTATTTTTTTCTGTGTATACTTTTTTCTTTTAGCCTTACTGCCTTTCTTCGTTTGTCCTATTTTATTTTATTTCTTCCCTTTCGTTTATTTGGTTCAGCTTATTATATGTTCTTTTTTCAGTGTAGCCGTTAATTTCCTATATGATTTCCCTGCTTTACTTTATTTATTCAATTTATTTCCTTATTTAATTTATTTTAGGGTGTATCCAGCCTTTGTGTGTTTTATTTTCTTTCAGTGTATCCTGAGTTTATTTTATTAATTTATTTTCTTTATTTTATTTTACTCTTTCCATTTTTTTGATTTATTTTATTATTTTATTTGCTTTATTTTATTTGATTTAGTAGCCTTGCTTTAATTTATGTTGGTTTATTTTATAGTTTATTTAATTGATTTTATTTAATTGTATTTTATCTATTTCGTTTATTTTATTTGTTTTTTCTTCATCTATTATTTTATTAATTTATTTTCCGTGTGTCCTAGTTTCATTTCATTCTCTCAGTGTATCCTTTTATTTCGTTTAATTTATTTAATTTATTTCGATTTATTTTATTTAGTGAATTCGTTTATTTAAATAATTTAACTTAATGATTTTATTTAATTAATTTATTTTATTTCATTTATTTCATTTATTTTATTTAATTATTTTTTTGTTTGATTTTATTCTTTGATTTATTTTATTTATTCACTGTGCGCAGGATCTGTATGTCCTCGGGGCCATACTATTATTATTTTCTCTTTCTCTTTTTTTCGCAGGATCTCTTTGTTAACTTTTCAGGGTTCGATAAATTCGCGGCAATTTAAATTTCCTTAATTTCTTGATCGATGTGTTTCCGAAGAAGGGTATTCACTGAGTGTCATATTTTAATAGAAAGGGCCAGTATATAAGTTGGTCCCCGCCCTGATGGCGGCGCGACCAAGAGCGAAAATCATTAGTATACATGTATGTATATATATGTATGTATAACAGCAACTCGCGATCTGCACGTGCAGCGGCGGTTCTCTCTGCTCTGCCAACGTCGGCGCAGGCAGCGATATGAATTTTTATTATTGCCTAAAATGTAAATTTCGCGGCCTGTTTTTGGCGAAGCTGTACTTTTCTTTTCTGTCGTGAATGGAATTTTCTATTTTCTTCTCCTCTTCCCCTTGTCTTTCGTTAACGGCCCGAAAAACGAGGCGCCGTTGTGGCGGCTGCACGTACGTCGCAAATTTGGAAGTTTCTGGCAATTTCTAACCTTTGCATATGCATACATGTGCGTATGTATGTATATGTTTTCACTGCTAAAAATCTCTTGTTCGGCTGGCGGGGCTTTAATCCACCTTAGTAAGGATTCCTATTTCTCCCCATGTCCTGACGGTCCCTGTTTACGGGCGCCAAACTGTAAGGATGCACTACGACCGAGGTATAAACTCAGCGGCCCAGAGTCCAGGTATAATTTATAATTCGGAAACGCCAGAACATGGAGGAGACCGAGGTTGGCGAGATTTTTAGGGGTGGCTTTTGGCGTAGAGAATTGCGACTTCCAATTGCCTACGCTGGGCGGGACAAATTACTACCGGCCGGGAATTTCCAGCGGCCGAAACCCTCCACTAGAGACTGGAGTTGGCTCGGGATTGCCCAGCAGCCTGCTCCCGCGCCCGCAACCCAAACCTAAAACCACGGCCTAGTCCGAACCCAACGGCCGCGGTGCGGCGACTCCGCCTGGAATTACCCAACGGCGGGTCGTCGCCCCTACCCCGTCGCCCCTTCCCCGTGACTCGCGATCGCCTGAGGGCGCCTGGGCTAATCCCTACGGCGCACTCTTAGATTGGACAGGCGGCTTGGGGAACCCAACAGCCGTCGCCCGCGCCCGGAATTAATCTCAGCAGCGGGGCGCTCCTGTTCCCGTCCGGCCCAATTCGGCGCCTGGAATTACCCAACGGCAGCCGAGGTGGGCAGGAGGGGAGCAGAGGGTAATATAATTTGCTAAGAATAAGGTAAAAAGGTAGTCGAGAGTGGATTTCTTCATTGTGGATTTATTTTCATTGTGTTGCGTCTTAATTATTAATTGTTTCTTAATTTCGTTCCTCACACTCTCCTTTTCCCCTACCTAATACACACACACACACCGACAGACAAATGGACCAAAATGGTAATAATTTGTGGCGGCCTCGCCCCGCTCACCCGTAATGCAAATTTCGAATCGTTGGGTAGTTTTTTCGTGGCTTCTTGGTCCTGGTCTTCGAGATGGGGGTCCTCGTTGTCCTTCCCTGGTTTTCGTTCTGGTCGTCTTCGTGTCACTTTGCTGGTCGAATCGCGAGTAAAATGCAAATTTGATTGCAAACTTCGCAAAGGTCGCAGCACAAACACCCCTGTCGACCACCTTGCAGGAGGAACGAACGATCACACCACGTATCGTCGCACCTTCGCGTCCTACGCGTGCAGATGCAGATCCCCACACCACGACAGCCCCAAGCTGGGCTGGAGCATTGCCCGACGCCGAGCCGTCGGCGGTGCAACGGAATCCATTCCGTACAGTGGAAAAGCGAGTCCGTTTCCTGGATCCGGAAAAACCCGACACTGCTTGCGGAGTCGCCGAGACCGACTACGACTTGGTCGAATGGGCGCGTCCCCGTCAAAGTGAAGTAAAATACCCAGAACCTTGGATCAGCGCGTTCGCCGATCGGGAGCTCTCGCAGTTCAACAAATTAGCTGGCATATCGCATATAGGCGATCATAACATTTTCATGCGGAATGATAAGCCTAACAAACAGCGCTACCACCCACGGAACCCCACCATGAGGGTCTTCATGGACAAGCAAATTGACGAACTGCTCCGTGACGGAAGGATCGAACCCTCTAAGAGTCTGCATTGCGCGCCGATCATTATCGCCGCTGACTACCGTCAGCTGAATGACAACTCCATTTCTGACGCGTATCCTCTGCCAAGGATCCATCATATCCTGGAACGACTCCGCAACGCGAGATTTATCTCGACACTGGATCTGAAAAACGGGTATTGGCAGATACCAATGGGCCCCGCCAGCCGGCAGTGCACCGCGATCACCGTACCCGGCCGTGGTCTATTCGACTGGAGGGTGATGCCTTTCGGCCTACATTCGGTTAAGGCGACCTTTCAACGCGCCCTCGACACAGTCATCGGCCCCGACATGGAGCCACACGCTTTCGCGTACCTCGATGACATCATCGTGATAGGTTCCTCGGTGCAGGAACACGTGAAGAACCTGCGCGAAGTATTTTGACGGCTGAGGGAGGCAAATCTCCGCTTGAACAGGGAAAAATGTAACTTCTTTCAAAGAAGCATCACGTACCTCGGACACGTGATCATCGAGGTCGGGATCCATACTGATTTACGCCATACGAGAACTAACAGCACTAACGAACCTAAAGGAGCTTCGTAGATGCTTGGGTATCGCGTCTTGCTACCGACGCTTTGTACCAAATTTCGCCGATATAGCCCATGATATAGCCCATGACGTCCCTACTCAAGAAGGGAAGAAAGTGGGAATGGAGCGAAAAGCAGGAGCAGGCATTCCAAGGCCTGAAGGAGCTGCTCAAACAAGCTTCGATCCTCGCTTGACCCGACTTTGGCATAGGGGCACTGCTCACCCAAACCATAGAGAACCAAGAGAGGGTTATCGCATACGCCAGCCGCCGGCTGAACACCACTGAGCGAAACTATTCCGTAACGGAAAAGGAATGCTTCGAAATCGTGTGGGCCATCCGCAAGATGCGATGCTATGGAAGGGTATCGTTTCGAGGTGGTGACAGACCACCACTCGCTCAAGTGGCTCAACTCCATCGACAATCCCACGGGCAGGATCGCTCGGTGGGCATTGGAGTTGCGATATTACCTATCGGCGTAGGACCCAAAACCTGGTCGCCGACGCACTATCTCGCCAGCCGCTAGCCCCCCTGAGACAAATACAAGTACAGGGCGATGCCGGCAAATGGATCACTAAGATGCTCCGCCAGATCCAGCAGCAGCCCGCTAAATACCCGGATTACCTCGAGCAGAACGGGCTACTATACCGTCGTTTAGGTCTACGTCCGGAGGGGGAAGACTATACGCCCTGGAAACTCTGCGTCGGAGCCGACTCCCGCAGGAGAGTACTTGAAGAATGCCATGATCACCCGACAGCTGGACACCTGGGCATACGAAAGACATGTACCCGGGTGGACCAGAAGTACTACTGGCCTGGACTGTTCCGAGAAGTAACCATTTATGTGCGGCGATGCCTGAGCTGTCAACGTTTCAAGGTCAGCCAGGAACAGGTCGCAGGAAAGATGTTCACACGCCAGGTTGACGAACCTTTTCAAGTTCTCTGTACCGACTTTGTCAGACCCCTGTCACGATCCAAGCAAGGGAACACGGTACTACTCGTGATCCTGGATTCGTTTAGCAAATGGGTCGACCTGATACCGTTGCGACGCGCCACGGTGCCCTATCTCGAGCGAGCATTTCGGGAACGCATACTCAGTCGTTTCGGAATCCCCAGAACTTTAGTTTGTGACAACGGGACTGAGTTCACAAGTAGATCGTTCCAAGGATTTTGCAAAGCGCTGGCTATGGAGCTCCAGTTCACCGCTCCGTACACACCTCGCTAGAACCCGACGGAAAGGGCAAATAGAACGGTCAAAACAATGATCGCCCAGTATCTGGGAGAAGGGCCCTAGTCCACATGGAATCAGTTACTGCCCGAGATCTCACTGGCAGTAAATATCAGCGTCTCAGACACCACAGGGTTCAGCCCCGCCTTCTTGATACAAGGACGCGAACCACGGCTGCCGAACAACCTATACGACGAAGTAACGCCAGGCCGAGGAACCAAGCTCTCGGCGAAAAACGACAACGACAACAGCAGCTGCAAAGATAGAGGCAAAGTCAGCAGCAAAGACAAAGGCAAAGCCAGCAGCAAAGACAAAGGCAAAGACAATAGTAAAGCCAGCCGCGATGACGGCGACAAAGCCGGGGCCGACAAAAACAACAACGGCGCCGAAACCACGGCTCACGACAACCAAGCCGGAGCCGCCAAAGGCAACGGCGGCGATGACATCGCCGTATCATGGGGGCCACTTGATGATGGGCGTGCCCATCCAACGTCCACACCCCCACCAAGGGGGACCACAGTCGGTAAAAATTACGGGAAGGAAAAAGGAGAGAAAAAAGAAACAGCCAGCAACACAACCGTGGACCGCGTAAATTCAAGTTTTAAAACAAAGGCGCCACGGTCACAAGGTTGCCAGAGTGCACCCACGTCAATCAAGCGCGCAATCGATAGTAATAAAATCGATCGCCGGAGAAACGACACGACCTGGCAGCCCACCCGTCAAAATCCTTTTCCGGCAACCTTTTTTTCAACCGGCGGAAAACCGACAAATCACGGGCAATCCCCCGCCCCCTCTCGTACGCATTGGGACCCCCTTACCTACCAGGGAGCAACGGACGCCCCGAGGCCCGATGGCTATCCGCGCTGGCCAGTGCCAGCGGGCACTGTTAACGCCCCGGCCACTCCCACCAACGTCGCCGCGGAGGAGACGCACCGACGCCTGATGGCGTTGTTAGCCTCTCCCGAGGGGCCGACAACCATCGCCGCCGCTCGGAAGCGGGCGGCCACCAGGACCGCGCTCAAGGAGCACATAGCCGCCCTGATGGCCGCTGTGCCGCCCACACCGGACTCGAGGACCGCCGTCTTTTGCGGACGCACCACCACACAAAACCGGCCGGTACAGCGGGTGCAGCCACTACCCTCCACCGACAAGTGCCGATGGCGTTTTAGGCGCCAGCACGAGAAGGCGCGGCGGCGGGACGCCGACAACCGCCGCCGCCCCGCCCTGGAACCGGCCGGAGAGCCCGAGGAGGATCCGTCGGATGACGATTTCGGGCTATACGCCGTCAACGACCTGGTCGCCAGGGCTTTAGAAAGGGAAATCTCTAGCAACGCTAGATTATCTGACTACCACCACCCTATCTAGAAGAAGTCACCTTTCAATAATTTCACTTGATTTATCAAAAGCATTTGACAAAATAGGAATTCACACAATCATAGATGAACTCGTTGAGTGGAAATTAGGACCAAAAATTATAAAATATATAATAAACTTCCTAACTAATCGAAAAATCTGTGTTCAAACTCAAAACATACAATACCAACCTTTACCACTGGAAAACGGAATTCCGCAAGGATCACTATTATCCGTAATTCTCTTCGCAATTGCTTATAACAAAGTTAATAGAATCATAGGTCTCCATAAATCGTTTGAATTTACAGCATATGCAGATGATTATACAATTATAAAAAGACACAAAAAAAGATACGACAATAAATTTAAACCCACTGCTCACAGACATTCAAGAATGGTGTAATTATTCTGGAGCCAGTCTCTCCATCCCCAAATCCAAATACTTACACATCTGTCGTAAAAAGAATTGCAACTTCAAAATAATTAGCACTTTCAATTTTAAAAACGAAAAAACATTAAAAATACTAGGCGTTACTATAACAAAAAACTATAAATGGGACACACACATAGATCAATTAGTAATACAAATTTCTAAGAGACTAAATATTATAAAATGTCTCTCTAGCACCAGTTTCAACTGCCATATCAATACAATTATTTATGTAATTAATTCAATTATCATGTCTAAAATTGACTATGGTTTATTTCTATACGGAAATGCACCCAAGTCAAAACTTAATAAAATATAATCAATATACCACTCAGCTATTAGAATAGCTTTCGGGGCATTTCGCTCCTCACCAGTTAACTACCTACCAGAGAACTGCACGAGTACAAGTGCAAGTGCCACTCACCGATCGGAAAATGAATGAAAGAAAAAGGCAACACTGAAATTATTTGTGTACTGCAAGCACTCGGTGTGAGGTACACCCAATCAATACAGTACTCGTTGTCTGCGAGTGCCGAACGCACATGTATCCGAAGCGCAGGCAAGAGGTAACCACAAACACCCATAGAAAAAAAGGGTTGTGGCAAAAAGACACATGGATGACGTCACAGTTACACAAGTATCTTCGAGATACTCAAATACTCAAGTGTGTGTGTCGTCATCGCGTTCTTCGTTGATCCTTAAACCCAGCAAACATTTTGGCGAAATCTTCAATCGCCAAGAAGACACTTCGGCTATTGAAATGGTTTGCTGGGTAACAACTAGCGTCTAAGCAAAAAAAAAAATAATAAAAAAAATGACCTGCACACGAACCTTTTTTGCCTATTCCTCTTTACCCATCCTTCGTAGGCTGCCACCGATCGTTGCGTGTGCGTCCGATCGCCCGAAGCATTGAGCCGATGCAAGCACTATCACCCTTTTTGCCAAGCAAAAAAAAACCATTGTGTGTCTGAGATACTCGAGTGTTTTTCTACGAGTACCAAAAACACTGCAGTGTCTGAGATACTCGGTAGCGGCACTCGATATTTGGCCAGTGCACTTGGTGTGTGAGTTACTTGTGCAGTTCTCTGCAACCTACTGTACGAAGCTAACATTTGACCCATAGAACTAAGAACCAAACATTCCATATTAAAAAAACCAAAAAACGCCGCTAGAACAGATCATTAAAAAAACCCTGAAAGCAAAACGAATCCCAAAACTTACATCAACTATGAAAGATACAATTGACCATTGCAAAGCAATTCTACTTCACCCTACCCCCATAACAAATAAAAAACAAAACACTCCATCATTGACATTTAACTTCACAAAACTAAATAAATCCTTACAAATCCATAAAACCAAAAACACCACCTATAGTCTACATTCAAAAATTCCAAGAAACGAAAGATTCTCTTAAACAACACACATTCTTATACACAGAAAGCTCCAGATCCGTCCATGGAGTTACATACAGTGTAACCACCACACAACACATCATAACCCATTTTCACTGCTGAAATAGCAGCCATCCTTTACCCATGTAGATATGCAGAAAAACAAGTAGGAAAATTCGCCATATGCACCGACTCACTCTCAGCTCTCACAGCAATAGAAAACCCAAATAACTATACCTACTATACATTAGAGATAAGGAAAATTATCTACAATTTCAAACATAAATTTATTTTGATATGGATGCCAGGACACTCCGGCATTATTGGCAACGAGCTTGCAGACCAAGCTGCCAAGCAAACCACCACTCTGCCACTAACATTAGAAACAAACTTCAACGTAACAGACACCCTTAACTACATTAGAAACCACATGAAAACCCAACCCGACCTTATATGGAACAACACATCTGCACACTACAAACTCATTAACACAAAAAAGGAACACAATATCAATCTCTTAGATCCAACTATCTCTCGAATAGATACGATCAAATTTATGAGACTCCGAATAGGACATACTAAACTTACACACAGCCACCTATTCGATAAAACCCCTCCACTTACATGCCAACAATGTAACCTTAACCTTACTCTATCCCACATATTCCTAGAATGCCCTTCCTAAATTACACCCAGACGCAAATTCCTCTAAAAACCAAAACCTTAGAAGAGATAGTAGACCCCATAAACATAACCAAAACTATCCAATTCCTCAAAGCCACAAACCTGTACAATAACATATAAATCAAACCTCACTGTACATAACATATAAGCCAAACTTCACTGTACATAACTAGAATAAGTACACACATAGCTACCTATTTAAGTCAAAACTATCATTGTAAAAAATCACATATTCCATACCATTTATTATAAAATAGAATTTAAGCTATTGCTTAATAAGCAAAAATTGCCGGCAATTTGTAATTGCCGGTATAATAATAATAATAATAATAATAGTTGTAAGGAGGGCGACAGGGGAAAGTCCCACGATGGGCAATATAGGGTTAAGGGGGGAACTGCATACAACATCACCTCGTCACGACGACGCAGCCGACGACATCACCGCCAGCCGAGGCAACCGTCTCCTACGACAACCATGCAGCTCCAACATCAAACATGTTCGATGCAGAGGCGACAAACACAGGTGCAAGGCATTTGATAATGGAAAAGCACTCGGAAGAGACACGAAGCTCCGAGGAACGACGAGGGAGATCGTCAGTCGAGGGGCCCGAAGCCTCCCTCCGCGGACCCGATCGGGGAGTTGGTTTTCGGTAGTCACCACGAGCAGACGTATGCTCTGGAGGTGGACCCTGGGCCGCCACCAGGAAAGTCGGACCCAGTAGCGCGGCGGGATAGGGAGCCGGGGAGCGAGGGGGGTAAAATAGACATGACTAGGATAAGAGGAAAAATTAGAAAAAAAGAGAATAAATAATGGAAAAATAATAACTAATTAATCAACCGAGCCTCCTTAATCCCACAACCTCCCCCCCCAGTGGCAAAAGACCCAAATTTCTATAAAAAATAATCTGAACACTAATCACGTTAATCAATCGATGAGATTTTTAGCGAAAATTTAGTCCTCGAAATAATTTAATTTAATTTTGGATATTTCAATGTTAACTATTTTTATCGATCTTAGAAAATCTGAAAATTTCCATCTTTTTATTATAACGACAAAAAAACAGTCAATTATACATTTTATCGAGAAGTGTCGGTCTGCTGCCCAGTTCCCAGATAGCTTAGGGGCGGCCAGGGTCCGCTCAGAAATTTTATAGTCCGAGTGGTAGCTGTAAGAGAAGTTTGCCCGTTTCCCAGTAAGAGCAGATGAGAGAATTCGGTTAACTTAAATATATCTGGCTCTTTATTGAATAATTCACTGGACAGCGTTTTCGGATCTGCTATGTCGGGAACCAGGAATCGCCGTCGCCTCGGCCGTCGGGCTTCTCGCGTCTTTGTCGTCTTCGTCTCGGTGACGGCGGTTCGCGGGTGAGCTCGGAAGGCTTCAGAGAGAGGCGGATTCGTAAGTCTACAGTTCGCGGGGACTCGAAAGTCTTCAGAGAAGGATTCGACAGACTCGAAAGTCTTCGGTGTACGGGAGAGAATGGTTGGACTCGAAAAGTCTTCAGCGAGAGAGAGACGCGGCGGACTCGAAAGTCTGCGGCTTGCGAGAGAGAGGGCGGACTCGAAAGTCTACTGGGCGGACTCGAAAGTCTACTGGGCGGACTCGTAAGTCTTCCGAGAGAGAGTGGGGGGACTCGTAAGTCTTCAGAGGGAGAGAATTCGGCAAGAGGAATTAGATGTCGCGACTCTCAAGTCTTTCGACAATGTATTGCATCACCAAATCCAAAGATTCGGGTCGCCTAAAAAGTGACTTTGGCTGCTGACTACGAGGAGTGTGCTGCTAGGGGCTTACCGCTCCCGATCGCCGTCGGCTGCTAAGGGACTTCCTATGGCCAGCGGTCCGCCTTATATAGGGGCTGGCGTGTTCCAGTGTGCCCGCCGCGATCAGCTGCTTCCTCTTGGTTTCCGTCTAGTGTGCCCCTGGCCGTTAGTGTGGCCCTTTCTTGGCGCGCGCACGCATTCAATTCAAATCTGACTATTATGTGCGCGGGACGCGTCACAGAGGGAATCATAAAAATTTAAGGATTCATATAGTAGTTTTCCCGACGGTCTTGGTCAATTTTAAAACAACTTACAAGAGCCTAATGTCGGAATTATAACTCATTCCAATTATAAACAAGCATTATACTAAAGTAGCAGTTATTCCGCCTTCCCTCTCTCTGTCTCTCTCCCTCGCTCTCTCTCTGCGAAGATAATTGATTTGCGGCTGAATTTCAGTGCTTTTTATAACTTAAAAATTAAAAACTTAAAATAAAATTAAAGTTAACCATCACTTTATGTACGTCAACCAGTTCGGTCGTTTCTGTAGTGATATTTGTCCATCGATGTTACGGAGTGGTCACGAAGAGAGATCCAACCAAGTCAGGTTCCCCGAAGACATTCATAAGACCTTTTGACTGAGTTTAATTTCTCAATATATTTTATTTATTTATTTGTCTTAAGATTTTCTTTTAATTAGAGCAACTGTAGTTGCTGCTCCAAGTTCATATCACTGTCTGTTCTTATCGATCTACATTTAGAATTAAATAAGTCTAAGTCATATAGCTGCGCTGCCAATAGCGGCAGCGGAGAGTCGTGTATATAATAATCTTAAATACATAACTATGCTCGCTTAGGCTGAGCGCGGAGGTATAAACACATATATATACATTGGTCCGCTCGTGTAGCAATTATGCTGACACTTGCATTCTTTGCGTGCGGGCCAATGTATAAGTGGGCGATTCATATTTCGTCCTCTTGAAGTTTATGATCACAATTGCATTGCGTAAACACTGCAACAAAGTGTTACAGTGTGGACCCGTTAAGTACTCTTGGTACGATGGGTATTCAATATATATATGCAAACTACATCTCCCTCCTTTTGAAAAATAACGTAATATAATGAAGTTATTTTATAAATTTATCTATATTTTATATAAGAATTTTTTTTTTGAATTTAAAATTTTCAGTTTTTTTTTTTTTGTTTTTTTTTTTGTTTATGTAGTAACTTATTTATTCATATGTTATTTATATAGTTGTAATATAGTTTTTATACTATGTATGGCCATACGTGGAATATAAAAAGAACCAAATTAATTAGGAAATAAATGGTTTTAATCTATCCTTATGAACTGTCTGTTTCTTATGTTTATTATTTGTTATTACTATATTATCTCTATCTCCTATTTCCGTTACTTTATACGGACCTTTATATGTAGGATCTAACTTATGACCTGTCTCGTTTTTTAATAAAACTTGGTCACCTACTGATATATCTATATCCCTTACTTTATGATCATATAATAGTTTATTTCTATTCTTATTTGCTTCTAACATAACTCTAGCTCTTTTATAGGCTATTTCTAATCTATACTTACTCTCCTTAGCATAGTCATCTACATTATAAATCTACGCTATTGAAGTGTTTTGGCAAATTTGAAATTTTACCAAAAACTAGCTCATATGGACAGTAATTGTGTGCCATAGAGGGGGTTGTGTTAGAACAAAATACGAAGTATTGCATCCATGTATCCCAATCAGTTTTATCTACTGAGATGTAGGAACGGATGAACTCATTAAATGTTCTGTGGCTTCGCTCCACGGTACCTACAGTCTGGTGGTGGTGTGCAGTTGAAGTTATGTTTTTAATATTTTAATATTTACATAGATCTTCAATGATTGAATTTTTATATTCTGTTCCCATGTCCGTAATGAACGTCTTCATTGGACCGTACTTCAGAATGAAATTTTCAAAAATAGCTTTAGCTA
>VNJN01000497.1:0-38772 GCA_008042485.1 Drosophila mayri | reverse complement strand
ATACGATTTACGATATTCAAATACGATTTACGATATTCAAATACGATATTGGTACAAGATTTACGATATTCAAATACGATTTACGATATTCAAATACGATATTGGTACAAGATTTACGATATTCAAATACGATTTACGAATATCCAAATATGATTTACGATATTGAAATACGATTTACGATATTCACGATGGATGAGCATCACTGATGCACATCCTAAAAATCAAGCAAAGTCATCATTTTGGGATTTCAGATACCAGGCGAACAGAAGGCAGCAGCAAGCAACTGAAAAGTGTTATAAACTGTTATAAAAACGTAGCCAAGTTTCAAACCTTCAATAACCAATAAGGTTCGAAACTTGGCTACGTTTTTATAACAGTTTATAACACTTTTCAGTTGCTTGCTGCTGCCTTCTGTTCGCCTGGTATCTGAAATCCCAAAATGATGACTTTGCTTGATTTTTAGGATGTGCATCAGTGATGCTCATCCATCGTGAATATCGTAAATCGTATTTCAATATCGTAAATCATATTTGGATATTCGTAAATCGTATTTGAATATCGTAAATCTTGTACCAATATCGTATTTGAATATCGTAAATCGACTTTGAATATCGTAAATCTTGTACCAATATCGTATTTGAATATCGTAAATCGTATTTGAATATCGTAAATCGTATTTGAATATCGTAAATCGTATTTGAATATCGTAAATCGTATTTGAATATCGTAAATCTTGTACCAATATCGTATTTGAATGTCGTAAATCGGTTTTGAATATCGTAAATCGACTTTGAATATCGTAAATCTTGTACCAATATCGTAAATCGTATTTTTTTAATAGATACAAAGGTCAAATACCCCCAAAACCAGTAAAAAACATTCGTAAATTTGTTTTTCAGTATTTATAAGCTTTATTTAGTTTGATTAAGTGCCTTATTTAGAAAATCGTAAATTAGTTTTTCAGTATGTATAAACTTTATTTAATTTCATTAAGTTCCTTATTTAGAAAATAAATAAAATATAAAAAATGTCTCCGTGTTCCTTTTCCCAACGGTTCATTTCGACGCAAACTCACCGACGCTAATTTAACGGACATAAAAACAGTTGGCATGTATTCCCAATCGGTAAAAGTGTGGCCGAAGCGGGATCTTTGGAATATACCGATTGCCGCGCGTCTGGAATAGAGTGACCTTTGCTAATGAACCAAAATGAACCAAAATCGTAACGTTGGCCACACTGATTTACGCATTCAACTTTTCAGCGGTCGGTCCGGAAAATCAGCTCGCAGAAAAGCCTCAAACATTCTCACGCGAAGTTCGCCAGTGCCAAACTCTTCAGCTAAACGCAGAAACTAACTAGCGCCACGCGGAAGTCCACCAATTACTGTGTTTTTGCCGTTGCCAACCACACATAACTACAGTGAGTGCCTACGTCCGGCCAATGAGCCCGCTAAAGTCGCTAATTCTGGGCAAAGTCAGGGAGAAGTTACGGGAGAGCGTAAGATGAACTTGGTGTCGTGTCCGTGTGTGGTTATGATGATGTGGGACCAGGAGATTATTTCACAAGTTTTCTTTCAATCGCACCGAGCATAGTTCCATCTCTTCTTCTTCCCTCACCCCTTTCAGCTTTATTGGCACGTCCGTCGCACCAACACCAGCGCACATCTCATAGAGACACACGCGCACAGATGAAATGTTAGCCGGCAAGAAAAAGGGAAAAAGAGCATGTAAAAAGGGAATCGAAATGTGACGAAAGTATTTGGCGATTCAGAAATATTTCGATTTGTAATTAATTCGCGCGGCATTCGGCGGCATTGATTACACTGCGAATTGGCTGAACGTGCCTAAAAGTTCAATCTACAAATAACGGAATCTAGCGATTATTTTCGGCTAATTTACATTTCTTCCATTCTTATTTCGTTGTTGTTCCTCCTCTTCGCCTTGCCGTTACTTTGGCGGCCATTATAAAGCTCAGCCCTTCATTTCTTAGGGTTAATTTCACATCTGGAAAATTAAATTTTTGCAATTGCAATAGCCTTGACCAGCATAGTATTTTTGTTTTTTAATTTTTGTAATTTTTTTAAATCCTAATTGTAACTCGTTGCATTGGTAGTTTTCGTAGTAGTTTTCGAAAAGCTAAAAATATTCCCCTCCTCCGTTTTTCCGCAGATGCCCCAGCTGCAGAAGCCCGCTCCCGAATTCTCCGGCACCGCCGTCGTCAACGGTGTGTTCAAGGACATCAAGCTGAGCGACTACAAGGGCAAGTACCTGGTGCTGTTCTTCTACCCGCTGGACTTCACTTTCGTGTGCCCCACGGAGATCATTGCCTTCTCGGAGAATGCCGCTGAGTTCCGCAAGATCAACTGCGAGGTGATTGGCTGCTCCACCGACAGCCAGTTCACCCATCTTGCCTGGATCAACACGCCGCGCAAGCAGGGCGGACTGGGCAGCATGGACATACCCCTGCTGGCCGACAAGTCGATGAAGGTGGCCCGCGACTATGGTGTGCTGGACGAGGAGACCGGCATCCCCTTCCGTGGCCTCTTCATCATCGATGACAAGCAGAATTTGCGCCAGATCACCATCAACGATCTGCCCGTGGGCCGTAGCGTTGAGGAAACCCTGCGCCTGGTGCAGGCCTTCCAGTACACGGACAAGTACGGCGAGGTTTGCCCGGCCAACTGGAAGCCCGGCCAGAAGACCATGGTGGCCGACCCCACCAAGTCCAAGGCATACTTCGAGTCTACCTCCTAAGAGGCTACAAACGCATTGACGGGACGGGGGCTGCTCCTGGCGAGCGGGAGCGGATTCGAATCGCAACCCCCGTACCCTTGGCTACATATATACACATATTCACCCCACTAAATATTAATCCTAGAGCGTAGAGGAAACACCTGTGAAGCATACCCTTACTAGAAAGGCTAAAAGTGATTTTTTGTGTTGTTTTTAATTTTCCTTTTTTGTAATTCACCAAAATAAACGATTGTACGGAAGAGAAGACGAGAGCTAAGCACGTGGGTCTTTATCAGGGGAAATCGGTCGGCGGACGGACTTTCGCCTCAAACCCCTGGGCTTATCTGCCCGGGAAACATTTCCACAAAAAAAAAAAATAGTACGAAATGGAAAAAAAACGAAGAAGAAACTGCAAACTTATCACCGTCTGCGGCTGTTAGTGGCGAAATAAATTTATAAACTGAATAAGATGGCCGAGAATGCCCCGGCGGCGACAGGGACGACGTCATGGTCCGAGAGAGGGACACTGCAAGAAATGATTATATGTGTATGTTTGGATCGGTTCCTATTGCTAACACTTTTATAATCGCACTTGGCTTTTCCTTATCTTAATCTTTTAGGTTGTATCTTTGGAATTGAACTGCGATGACTCATAAGATGATGGCGAAAAAGTTTGATAGAGGATCGAAATTAATAGGCAACTTCAAGAGAAGTGAAATTTGGATTTTAAATAGTTTGCTATATACTCTAATTCCCGCAAATTGTTCAATTTTCTTTCAGTGCAACGAATCCAGCTGATATAACGGTGGTGACACAGTAACCAAGTGCACATTCCCGCTCTGATCCCAGACCCGCCAGCCTTTTTCAATGTTAAGTGCAAGCGAGAGTCGTCTGGTCGACGTCGACGTGGATCTCTTGCATATTAAGCGGGTCTTGGCTCCGTATAATATATATCCATATATGTATGTGTACAGTATGTAATAGGTGCGAGCTTTTGCGGGCCCCGGACCCGGTTTTGAACCCCTCACCTCAGCCGAGGTTCAACTGTTACGTGTGTGTGGCTGCTGGCTTCTTCGGTGGATCGGAAACTAGTTTCTCCAGGCATCTGGGACTAGGTACCTACATCTGTACATACCTGCGACCCAGCTGCGAGGCGCTGAAAAGCTTTGGAACGTACGAGAACAAGAAATAGATCCCTTTCCCAGCGATCGTTGCTGCTGCGCACGTTACATAGCTTTTTCTTTTGGATATTCTCTGGCTTTTTTGCCTGACTTTGGGGTATAACCGACTGACTGGATGGCTCATTCCGGCAACGTTATGTCCGCCATTATCAGTCTGCTAATTGTGCTTGTTGCCCACGGATACAGAACCTCACCTCACCGACATACGACGGAGGTTAAGATAATAGCACTTGGGCACGAAGCCCACGATTTCCTGATTACTTCTCTGTGTAATTTGAGAATATAGGAAACTTAAATACTTAGTGAATCACAATTATGTACTTAACTTTAATTTCAATGCAAAGCAAAGATTTTTTGTAACCCTTTTACCTTTAATATTTCACTATATTTAGTTAGTTGTATATTATATATACATTCTGGTGCTATAATCGAATCAAAACAATATCTTAATGTTACATTTATAATTTTCCTTTAACAATTAGTTATTTTCCTTGTTAATTAAAGCCTGTTAGAGGTATTATATTATGTACAGGGCAACCAGGTGTCGTTGCTTGGGAACTTTATTGTTCTTCAAATGTTTCTACCTGAGATTGTTCGCCAACTTGAACAGAAAGCGGTCTATTCATATTCATCAGGCCAGAGTCGAGCCAGCCTCTCGTCTCGACAGCTGCAAAAAAATAAAAATAGAAAGAGGTTACCTCTCAGCCTTTGCTGAATCATTGCACCAAAATCGCGCGATCTGTCGGGCCTGATGAGACCCCGATTTCTATGCCCCCGCCCGGGGGCCCAATTGAGGGCGTTGCAAATGTCATTATTCGGTGACTTTCAATTATATGAAGCTCTGGTTCGATCGGGGCATGGAATTGCCCTTCGAATTGGATGGCATAAAAAAACGCACTTACTCTAATTAAATTCCCACCGAATGCTGCACATATTCTCAATCTGCTAATAGTCGGAGGAAGTCATCAACCGGAAAATGAGCATATATATCATATAAACAACAGTTGCGGGCAATAACGTATACGTAATATTGCAATATTGACTTTTACCTAATCAACAGGAGAACTATAATTAAATAGGCAATGAACTATAAAAGAGATATAGCAACTTAATGAATATTTAACAAATATGTTAATACAGTGTTACTATATTATTTATACAACCTTGCAGGGTTTTACAATTTTTTACTTAATTATGATATTCAAAAATCTTTGATTTGCGCAAACATGATCATAGAAAAATATTAATTAAAGGTCTCTATAATTGTTTTTACTAACAAAGAACACAAATTCTAGCTTTTCAAGGCCCATAAACTCGACTCAAGCCTAACATTTGTTGCTTAACTAATGGCTCATACATTTTTCAAATAGATTTTAAGGGAAAATATAAATTAAAGGTAAATACTATTTTTTTGACAGCCACCATTTGGGTGCTTGACTTCCAGCTATGCTGTAGTGCCTGTCTGTAGCGTAATTTGATTATTTTATAGACTGATAACTGGGTAATCGGGGGTGCTTTAGTGGTGTTAGTGATATCAGTCGGAGTGGGTCGTGCGGAATGACATGCCCGGAATCGGAATCGGGGACTGACTGGCAAAAGCCCCTAATTCGGCCGGGTTCCGCCATTTTGGTCCCGCCCGATCCCAATTGATTGCTGGCCGTACACGACCTTTCTTTCGATGGTTCGCCGATAAGCAAATGGGTGAAAGGGGGTGTATTGGTCTAAAAACAATTATTGGGCCCGTACAACACGGCAATTGTTTGATGATAACGCCAGATAGCCACTGGAGGACTCATCAATTATTCCTATTTCGGGCCACACGCAAGGCAGATTAATACTTGTCAATATGCGAGGAAGAAATTATTAAATACCTATGGCCTTAGGACAGGAAACCCATATTAGGTCACCAAATTATTTGGTTATTCTACAATTTAGACTTCAAACAGTTTTGCCACGATGAGCTGCAAAGTATGTTATAAATTCTACGTTGCCTTTTCAAATTGATAGACCTGCGCACGAATGAATGTTGGATAGTGTTCTTTATCAGCACTTTTATTAAGAGAGTATTTCCAACACTACAATCGAGAGCTGCCCGCCAGGTTTCTAGCAGTTTTGAATTGATAATAATGATGATAAAGATTAAGATAAACATAGCCAGCGAAAGGGAGTCTATTTTGGGTTCAACTAAGCTAAGCTCTCTCAATAATTTAAAAAAAGGTTCACTGTCTAGTACCTATTAAGTAACATAAACTTAGCTAACTGCTAAGCTTCACTACCACAGTTAATTATGATTCTAATTACTATTCAAATTGTTTCATTGGTAAAATTTGGCAGATCTACACTCTCATTCTTCAAAAATTATCGTCAAAATAACAATAAGAAAAGAATTACAAATTGTAAGCTCAAAATGACGGAAAGACCTCTAAGCTAGTCTTCAGTTTAAGTTGTTTAAACATCATTAAGAATAATAATAACAAGAATAATTATTTTCAAGGAATTCCTGCTGCTGCTAACTTAAGGTTTACCTACAAAAAGATCAAATTGATACATTATTTCTTTAAATTTTGTACTACAACTACTTGTATAAGCTTTTAAGTCAAGGTTTAAGTGGGCTATCCAAACTATATACATAAAAACCCAGCGCAATTGTTAATGTTTACATTTAACATTCCAATAAAGTGTCCTTCCTAACTTTAAAATGTACAATCCTACGAGTTATCCATAGAAAATGGTAAAGAATTCTTGAATAAAGCCTGGGTTCCAAGAAAAACCTTCTAGGTTAAGCCGTTTCCTTTGCCTTGCGAATGTTAGATAAGTGCACCTGGCAGCATGGTTGGTGGTAGCCTGCAATTACAAGATTGATGATTAATCCATTTGAAAAAAAGATTAGAAATGCCTCAAAGAGGCAAGAGTTACTTAATGTCGCCCGCTCACTCGTTAGCCATTCACATGGCAGTTACTCCTCGTATGTAGCTGTGACCGCATGGCGTGGTTTACTTGCTGCTGGAGTAGCATCGCCGTCTTTATGCTTCCCCTAAAGGGAAGCCATTCCATTTACACAGACACACACAGTCGGGTTTTATGTTGTTTACAAATCGATTTACTGTTTCATATCTTCCATACAAAGATTTTGTCCATTGGTTGTTTTAAAAAAAAAATCGTGTATTAAAATTATTATGTATCAATCATTTTATTTCGCGTTTCTTTGTTAACATTCATTGGCTTGATGTCTGTCTGAATGAATGAGTTTCTCGCCCTTGGCTTGCATACAAAACGTAGCTGAATGTAAGATGGGGAAGGAAGGCGGCGCACGTCGGAGAAATAAAACAACATTCTACATATCCATCAACCACTCGTCCGCTCGCAATGCCCAGCTTAGAAGAAGAAGCCGAGGATCTTGCCTCCCAGATGTTTTCTCCTGGCCTCCTCGTGGTCCATGATACCGCCCGAGGTGGTGAGCACAACGTAGCCAAACTGGCGAGAGGGCAGCAGATTGTTGGTCCACTTCTCGATATCGTTGATGGGGACATCAAAGCGGGGCGAGATGACGCCGCACTTGTTCAGGCGACCGGTCAGATTGACCACAATCTTGCCGGAACGGTGATCGTCCACGATCTCGAACTCTCCAATGTAGCCGTGCTTCATCATGACGGTCAGGAACTTGATGATCACCTTGGAGCAGGGACGCAGCAGCACCTGGCGCTTGCCACGCTTCTCGGCATTGTTGATGCACTTTAAGGCATCGGCCAATACGTTCATTCGCACCATGGCTGCAAAGGGTCAAGAGAATGCGAGATATGAGTTATAGTTTTAACATTCAGTTCTTTTATTTTGCCATTTTGGCCAATATTTTACGAAAGGCGGCTGGCTGCGAAGCACGTGCAAAAAATAGAGTACAAAACCAATACAGCTTTACGTGTGTGTGTGTGTTTCTGCCCGTAAACAACAACTACTGTTAGTGTGTGTGCGTGCAAGTGGGATTTGGCGATATTTCTGAACGGAAAACCCTTCGGATTTAGCCGGTTTCTTTTGCCAATCAAATTTCTGTGCAATTTATCCTTTCGGCAGCACTTTTACACCACTCGCACACACTCTAACACACACACAAACACTTGCTGGCTCGCAGTAACAGCAACAACACTATGGGCGGCTTCAAAAGCTGCGTCCCGTAACTTCTCACAGCCAAAAAAACCAACACAGTAACAAAAAAAATATATAACTCAAAAAAATAGATGCATATGCAATCCCTCCGTTCGTTGGGATTGTTTACACAGCGCAAGTACAACAAGTCCATCCAGTATTAGCACAGTAAAAAAATATATGTACGAAAAATGTAACATTTTGCACGTAATTCGCCCGGCAGCCGCCTTAAATCTTTGCCGGCAGTGGTGGCGGCAGCCATGGGTCAGCCATTGGCAGTATTACTTATAACAAATCAGTTGCTTTGGGCGACGATTACCTAGGATTGGTTTGCAAACACAAATTTACACGACCGCGAACGTATCGGAAAAGAGAAAGAGGAAGTCCGAGGCGGCCTAGGTGACAGTTGACAGCTGGCAGGGTTGCTTTGACGGCCGCAGGGTTGCTCGGCGAGCCAGTGTTGGTCAGATAGGGGTCTGTGCGATATTCGCACTTCGATATTATCGCTTTCCGGCAGACTGGTCACACTGCAATTCTTTATAAACAAAACAAAGGCAGAAATATGTCAAAACAGTGAGTAATTTTCATATTTTGAGGTGTTTGGGTGATTTTAATGGAAGATTCGACCCACAGATATGGCCTCATCATACCTGGACAACAGAAGACGGCCCCCGTCAAGGCGCCGGCTGTGGCGAAACCCGCCATTTTCGACGAAAGCAGCGGCACCGAGAGCGACGATGACCCAAAGGCACCGCAGCTAAAGCCGAAGGGTCCCAGCGTGTCTAGCGGTCCCAGCCTGATGGAGCGGCGCGTGGCTCGTCGGCAGCAGGAGAAGGCGCTGGCCGAGGACCCCACCATTTTCCAGTACGACGAGTTGTACGACGACATGGACCGCGGTCGCGAGGAGGCGAAGCAGACCAAGAGCCAGGAGCCGCGCAAGCCCAAGTACATCGGCAAGCTGCTACAGCACGCCGAGCGGAGAAAGTTGGAGAAGGAGCTGCGCATCGAGAGGCAGGTGCAAAAGGACCGCGAAGCCGAGGGTGAGAAGTTCAAGGACAAGGACACCTACGTGACGTCCGCTTACCGCAAAAAGCTGGAGTCCATCCGCCTGCTGCAGGAGCAGAATCAGCGGGACGAGTATCTCGAGGCAATTGGCGATGTAACCAAGCAAAATGATCTGGACGGCTTCTATCGGCACCTTTACGAGCAAAAGCTGGGCACCGGCGCCGGCAATAATGATGTGATGAAGCCCAAGACTGCCCCATCCACTGAGGAGGTGTCATACAAGCCCATCAAAGCGGAGGCCGCCAAGCATCGGAGCTATCGGCAACGCCGCTCCTCCGCGGAGGAAGATCCGAAGCCGAAGTTAGGCGAGGGTCTCGCATCCGCAGATCAGGCTGAGGCCAAGCAAGCCCAGGCCCATCTGGCTAATAATATAGATGCTGACTCTGACTTCAGCATAGATGACTCCAGCGACGAAGAGGAGCAGGAGGAGAAGGCAGAGAAGGCGAAGGATAAGACGCAGAGTCCGGCCAAAAATAAGCGGGAGAAGGAAATGAAGCAGGCCAACGGAAAGGCCAGCAAAGAAAAGGAACCAGCAGAAGCAGCATTAAAGGACAGCCGCTCGATAGAGAAGAAGGCCAATGGCGAAGCCGAAAAGAATAAGGATGCTGATGCGGATGCGGATGCGGATGCCGATACCGATGCCGGAAGCGAGCAGGATGAGAGGGATCTGCCCGTGCCGACAGTCACCAAGCCACCCGTTGACCGCACACTCATCTGGCGCAAAAGGACCGTGGGCGAGGTCTTCGAGGCGGCACTGGCTCGATATCAGGAACGTAAGCGGGCACGCCAGGGCTAAAGCGCATCCAATTAAAGTTCGAGTAGATGGAAGAGCAAACAACTGATTTCTGTATTGTCTCCTTATTATGCTAATTTCAATTTGTCTCCCCGCCGCCGCAGCGGCTCATAAATTATGTATGTGTGTGCCGACGCTCTCAGCGAAACCCTTTTGGTGCAAATATTTTGCATAAGTTGCAACAGAGGAGTCGAGTCCCCCGTTCTCCCCACGTTATGTCCCTCTAAGCAGGGGAAAAGAAAACAAGAAAATGAAAATGAAAAGTACAAGCCATGACGGATGGGAACCGCAGGAAAAGTGGGGGGCAACGCGCTGAAGGATGAGGAAGTGCCTGAAGAAGCAGAACGCGAAGATATTCCATTTATTTTGTATGACGACGACACGACGACAAGTAGAGAGCCAAAAAAGAAACTAGAGCATACGGTTGGCTCGAAGGAACGAAGAACAGGATACCCAATAAAAGAGGTATTTTACAATTCATCCTTTCTAATTCTCTTTAAAGCTGTTAACATGATAAACTGTCTTGGAAATAGTTATTTAAAGTTCTAAATATGCATTAAGTTATTCTATAAACACATTAAAGTCCTGATACCTTTATATCCTCGATATTTGACTATGATTTTATCCAACTGTTCGTCCATGGGAATTCCCAGCTTTGATTCTCAATGAAATTAAGGCCAATTGACTGGAAATTTTCTCCGACTTAGGACAAATTCCACTTGGACATAAACAATATTTTTTGTGTTATGCTCCGCCTGCCGACGACAGATTCCTGTCGCCTGTGACAGCTGGAGGATACAACTAGCCATCACTATGACCATCGGAACCTTAAAGCCCCCATCAACAGCAGCAGCAGCAGCAGCGTAGTATATGTAGTGTAAATAAAAGGTGCGCTGGGCAAAAAGGGACCAACAAAAAAAAGAAAAATCCATCCCTATTGATTTTATAGTCTCGGACTCGGGACAAATCCGCGTTGAAGCAGACAGCTTATGGAGAAATGACTTTTTAGGTTCACAAATATCTCGCCCACTGAGCCGGAAACTCCTAATCCAAGTTCTAATACCCTCTGCAAGGGTATAAAAACGGGAAAAGCACGGAGAAACTTGCCAAACGCCCAAATAACAAAGAGCCAACTTGGCGTTAGTTTATTTTTTTTCCCTCTTGCTGTTGTTGTTGTTTTTGTATTTTTTTCGCCATTCTCTTTGTTTTTGCAACTTTGTTGTTGCTTCATTTTGCCGCAAATGCTGGGAAATCCTTTTGGAAAATAGGTGTGCCCGCGCCATAAAAGCGAAAACCAATGGCCAAGGGAGCGGCGCAGAGAAGAATAAGGATGAGGAAGAGGATGCCGAAGGAGGAGGAGGAGGAGGAGTAGAGCACGGTGAACGGAAGGCACGGCTGACATGGTTAGGATCAGTGATGGAAGGCTAGCAGCTCCATAGGTACCAGGTACAGGCTTAGGTCACTCAAGGTACAATCTTTTAAACCAAAAAAAGAAGCTGTGTTATCCCCTTAATTAGGAGTCCGAATTTTTAATCCAGAATAATTAATTAGAAATATTTGTGTATCTTGTAGATTCATTATTGTATCTTATCTAAAATGTACATAAATAATAATCGTATTTTTTATAAATTCAGTACCTTTTATAGCTTCTACCTGGGGCACCCTGAATTGCTTGGGTTGCGAGCAGGCATTGTACCTTTCAGTACACTCAGGCCAGGATGACTTACGCAGGGCATATCCCTTTGGCCTGAATGTATTTCCGTAAATTTTCCTGACAAACAATGGTACCCTTTCGCATTACAATTATTATACCTTGTGGTTTTCCCTTGCAGTTTTCCCATCACTGAAGTTTGAATCCGGCTCCGGGGTCCGGCGCATCGCATTGCAGGCATGGCAACCGCAGTTTGCTCCCGTTCCCGTTCTAGCTTCCTCATACCAGCCACGTCCTACGTCCTGCGACCCGCATCCCACATCCTACATCCCCGGATCCCAGCATCCCAGCATCCCAGCATCCCAGCATCCTAGCATCCTAGCACCGGCATCTGCATCTGCATCTGCAGGCCGGACGGAATGTCAAGACGGATATGCTTCGCTTTTGATGTTGCCAACGTGCCTTGCGCCTTCGTCCTTCGTCCTTTGGCCGTCGTCCTTCGTCGTGAGCGAAATTAATACTGAAATCCATTTTCCATTTGGCAGTCAGCGACCCGGGCCATCGTCGTCGTCGGACCTCTCGCTCCCATCTACGGCGACCCCACTAAACGCCTCTCGCTTGCGCCTGTACCTGTTTGATTGTGTCATCAATCTCACATGTCGCTGGCGCTTTTTGCTCTCCTTTTTTGCATTCCTTTGCTGCCGCTGCTTTCCTTGCCTTGCTCCTTTGCTCCTTTGCTGTTTTCTGATTCGGATTCGAATACGGATTTTGTTCTTGCCGTTTTTGTTTATTGATGTGCACGGCTGCAATCGAGATTTGTGCCACATTTTAGGCAAATTAATTCGATGGAAAGGAATGGATTGGAATGCCTGCCGCTGGATTCGTTGCCAGTCCTGATCGGCGGGGGAGGGCGTATGGTAGTGCGAGTGCAAGGGCAGAGGAGGAAGAGTGAGTGGAAAGAACGGATGCCAGAGGGAGAGGGTTATATAGCCCCGTCCCCCTCAAGTTCATGCCGTCGATCGGATATGAGCAGGGCCACAGGGAGAGGGGGAGCAGCGGTCGTCGTTAGCTTAACGTTTCTAATTGAGTGCTCTCGAGCTGAGTGCAAACATTGCATTTGCACACTGCACACCCACACACATACCCTTTAACCCTTTGCACGTCTCGAGGGTCTGCCGCAGGACACGAGTCGCTCGCTAAAATGAAATTTTCACTTAGGTGACGAATGCTCCCCGCGGCGCTTTTCGTAATAAATTTATTTAGATTTATGCACCCTTTTACGACTCAAACATGTTTCGCCAAAGTGAGATTCTCACTCAGGCGGCCAATGTGCCGGCTTTCGTTACACTTGGCCATAAACTTTTTGTTGCTTTACAGATTTTGGGCAAAGACATTGCAATCGCAATGCGCGCCTTTAACCCTTTTTGTCCTCTCAAGAGTGGCGGCCATTCCCCAAAATTACATTTTCACTTATATATGGTCTGTAAGTGACGATATTTCGTTTGCAGGACATTTATTTTTATGATTTGCATGCCTTTTTTATTACCCATATCGATCAGTTAAAAAAATATGTCTGTCTTTGATGAACATTTTTTTAAGAATGCCTTTTTGCCCGGTTAAAATAAATATATTTTTTCTTTCTCAAATATTAAAACATTATTAGTAACGAATATCCTTTTTATACGTTTCCTTCGGGTCACATTTACCTGTCTTATTTGACATAATCTCACTGCAATTCGTTACCCATGCAGACGACATCGTTCACATTGATTTGTTTTCAACAAAAACAAAAAATAAAGAAAGAAGAATAAATAAAAACCAGAAGAACAAAAATCGAGAGAAGAGCTCTAGAGATTTCAAGTCGATTGGTTTTAAAAAATGTGCTCTAAATGGTTTGCTGTCGAGGGTTCTTCTTGGAGTGTTTGTGTCAGAGTCGATTCGTCGCCTAGTTTGATAGTTTGCTGGCCTTCTCGTTCAGATCTCTCGAGATATAACTTAATGGCACTCGAAAGTGTGATTTCTCTGTCACTTGCTGTGTGCTTGTGTCCTGTTTTAGGTGTTATGCGAAAAGTTATCAAAACTTTTGCAAGTGGCAGCTGGAGGGTTAACCCATCGGCAGCGCCAGCAAGGCAGTGGAACAACAGAGATTATGTAACACTAATTCCATTAACCCCGTTGTGTGGTCTGTGTCGTCCTTCGTTCCAGCAGCAGCAACGCCCCTTGGTGGCCACCCCGGCCCGCCTCGACTTTGTATGCTGCTCGTTGCCTAATCAATTTACGATCATAATTACTTGGCTTTGGTCTCGGTTTTGGGCTTGGCTTTGGCATTTCGCTTTGGTCCTTGCCAAAAACGGCACAGATTCAATCTGGGCCTCCTCGGCCTCCCATTCTCTGGCATTCTCGCATCCGCACATCCTTGCATCCTTGCATCCACACAGCCGTCGCCCCATCGACTTGCTCGGGAAACAGAGCCGAGCCGAGGTACGGAGCAGGCCAATAGACGCAAGTAAAGGCTTCAAGATTGTGATCATTCACGTGTGAATTCAATTATCAACATTTTCAATGGCCGGCCCCGGAACTGGAGCGCAGCTGGACCTTTGCACTAGGACCAAAGTAGGACCCGGACACGGACAAGGGTAGCCGGTAACCGGAATACGGAATCCGGAGTGCGGTCACCTCACCACCATCGGCGGCAGTTAGTCTTGGCCACCATGCAGTTAGCCAGGGGCTTGGTCGAAAAGGGGTGATGCCTTGTTGGTAAATTACAGTGAGAACTAAATGAAAATATCCTCAAAAAATAAATAAAATTATATTTATAAAGAAATTAAAATTTTTGTATGATTTATAATGGTTTTATTTTATTTATGAATATATTTTTGAAATTACCTCATATCTAAATATTTGAAATATTAATTTACATAATATATTTGGAGATTAATTTTTAATAATTAACAATAATTTAGATGTAACTTAATGAAGCTTAAATATATATGTATATATATTTTTTTTCTAAGACCCAATTTATGATTTTATTATTTATTAATACAATATTAATATGAAATGCTTTTCCATAATAAAATTAATGATAACGAGCGAAATGCTACTCCTCTACTTCTTCATCTTCTTCGTGAGAAGGATAGATGGATGCGAAACTATGTATGTTTGTACGTATGAGTGATATACGTACGTATGAGCGACAGATAAAATTACTCATACGACACGTACGCCAAGTCAACAACATCTGTAGTCTACGCCAACTGCTTGTAGGTAAGATTTGTGGGGAAAGACAACAAGACTACTTATGGGTGATTAGCTCCTAAACCATGCCTGCGCATAAATTAAACATAAACATGCTAGCAAGATATATTCACATATACATATGTATGTACATAGGAGGAGCCTCTTAAAGAGTCTCATTTCATGTTCACATTTTTAATGAAAATATTAAAGTTTCTGAATTGAAATATTGAAATATAAAAGGCAAAATATGTGCCCCTATAAATCTCCTCCGGTATTTATAGATGCCAATGGAATCTAACCAAAAACAACATTCGGCCAGCGGATTAATAATAAAAACTAAATGTTTCAAAAAAATATATACATATATAAATAGTAGATGAAAACCTGTATAAAATCCTGTGTATCCCAATGGCAATGCACATTTTGTGCGCCATTTAAGCCCGGTCAATGCGGGGGAAATGGCGGGAAATGGGCAATGGTTGGGGGGAGTGAATATGTTTGTTGCGGCAGATTACGTAACGGGGCGTTTTTGCGTTTTTGACCGTCTCCCTTTTTGTATATGTTTCAGTCACGTTTTGGTATAATTCTCAAAATATGTATATACATTTCGCCGGCTTATATTAAATCGATATTTCATCCTACTTCCTGGTCGGCGCCCCTCCAACTCCACCACTGTCACACGTTTGTGTGAGTGCTGGCTGGTGATTTATATTGTTTGGCCACATGTGTGTGTTCGAGTGTGGCTGGCTGGCTGGCTGGTTGAGTGTGCGGCTGCTGAGTGTGCCAGTGTGGGGTGTGTGTGTGTGTGTGTGTGAGTGGCAAAGTACAAGCCGCCGTGGCAAGACGCGCGAGGCGCATCCGAAAATTTCGTTTGCTGCAAGGGACAGAGTGTGTAATGAAAAATGTGTGGGGTATGACAGGAAAACGAGCGATGCAGAGGGACACCACCAAGCGGATGGGAGGATAGAGGGATGCCTGGAGGTGGGGGGGGGGAGGGCTGGTTGGCTGATGAAGGCAGAGGCGGAGGCGAAGGCGGAAATGGGGCCTCGTAGGCTGGATGCCAACCGCGCGCTCATGACAAACAAAACGCATCCCACACACACTCATGCACGGTGAAAAAAAAGAAGGGAAAAAGAAACAGGAGCATCTCTCAATCTTTAGTTTAAAGTCTATTTTAAGTTCAAAATTTGTTTATTTAAACTGGATATTGGGAAATCAGGATTACAGCAAGTTTATTTGCTTAATTATTTATTTGTTTCATTTATAAATAATAGTAATATTACAATGTTAATAAATAAACTCAGTGATATTGCATTTATGGATTAATAATTGTTTTAAATTTATATACTCTTACCTTGAGCTGCAATTATTTCTTGCCGTGTACTAATGCCTGCATTTATGTGCTCTGTGTGTATGTGTGTGTGTTTGCACGTAAGTGTATGTATCTGCAGCTGAGTATCTGTGTGCATGAGGAGCCCTGTCAGCCTGTACTTGTATCTTTGCCACTGCATCTTCGTATGTCCCGCTAGTCGCCTGGGTCACCGGGTAGATTCGCTAGTGGATTTTCTCGTTTTTCCCCACCGCCTCCTGCTCCTTCAGCTCCTTGTACGTCTCCGTTGCTGTGTGTTTTTCCCTTTCCCTTTCCTTTCCCTTTCCTTCCCCCCCCCCATCCCGCCATCTGCTTCTTCCTGGTCGGCATTTACCCGGCTCTTGTTTCGTTATTTCGCTCAGCTATTTGTGCAAGTCATTCACAAATACACATAAATATTACTCATACGTCACGTACGCCAGGTCAATGTTGTGCAGCCAATTAAAAAGCATGTTTTCCCCTCACATTGTTTTTATTTATACAACATTTTTGAGAAGAATCTATTTGATTTTGGTTAAGGCCAGCCCAGCAGCCCCAGCAGCCCCAGCAGCCCCAGCAGCCCAGAAGCCGCAGAAAGTGCTCCAGAAGGGCAGAAAAAAAAGAAATGCAAACGCGAATACGAATGGGAAAGTAGGTACCCTAAGTACAGGGCAAATAGGCCACTTTTTCGAAATTTCCTTCATTTTTCTTTATGCCCTGCTGGCTTGCTTGCATTTTTGTCGTTCATAAACATTTACCTTGTTGTAAAAACTAGTCGCTAAAAAAATAGAGAAAGAAACAAGCTTTAGAATAAATTGCATTCCCTTTTGTGTTCAAATTACGTATACGACGGAATGTAAATTTCAGATAAGAGTTTCGTTTTGCATATTTTAAGGTTTTCTTTTTTTTATTATGTCCTAAAGCACTCCACTCCCTTCCGCTTTAATTAAGCATCAACTTTAAAATTCTGCTCACCATTTACGGGAAAAAATGGAATTCGATATCTGTTTATGAGCGGAACTATCTTTCAATCTTTGTAGGTTCTAGGTTTTCCACTCATCGGCTTTGGCGTCTTGTTTGTTTTCCTGGTTCTTAGGCATTTTCCAATTGATTTTCTCCATTCTTGGCTTATATTTTAAAAGGTATTTGATTTCAAAACCATTGTAAATGCAGTAAAACTTTCAATTTCTGATATTAAATATGTAAATTTGATTGGGAAATCTTAAATAAATATTTATTAACAAATAAGTTTTAAGCCAAATTTGAAAAGCGCCTAAAAGATGCTCTAAATAAAAGGTTCAAAGGACATAAGCCAAGCTTCTAGGATATATTCCATTCAATGTATGTTTTTTTGCATAAAATATTTTCTATTAGTATATATTTTATTAGAAAACTAGTTATTGTGGTTAGCTTTTGAGGAACTGTATCTTTAAACCGTGACAGCTTCTTGCCCTTCCACTTATCGGCTTTCGTTGTTGCTCCGTTTTTGTGTGCATTCCGTCTATTCTCAATTCTCCTTGGCCCCTCTTCCGGTGTGTTTTTCTACAGCTCTCTTTCTCCGGCTTATATTTGCTCCATTTAAGCGCTTTCTTTAAATCTATTTTTAATCTCTTCGCAGAGTGCACTCCAAGTCGTTGTTTGTATTGTATTATTTGAGTTGGTGTGGGTGAGTGGCTCGCGAGTGTGTGTGCGTCTGGTCGAGAGTGTGTGTGTGTGCGGGTTCGTTGGCTATGAGTGTGTGTTAGTTTCAGTTCGAGTGGGTGGCAGTGGGTCTGTGTGTGGGTGTGGGAGTGGGTTAGGACACGGGTGTGCGGGCGTGCGGACGTGTGGTTATGAGCCGGGTTAGTTTGCGTGGGCTGGCTGCCTTTTGTGGGCGTGGCCCAGCTAATAAGCAGGAAATTAAAATGTTATATGCATTGCCATGGCTGCCGCTGCTGGTTTTCCTCATTTCACTCCAAACACACACACACACACACCCTTTCCTTTCCTTTCCTTTCCCCTTCTGTTGCTCCTGCCTTTTCTCGATTTTTCCCGTGTCCGTCCGTCTCCTCGGGCATTGTCAACTCGGTCGCTCTTTCTTGCCCATCCCCCCCCTTCCTGCACGGCACAGAAATAAATATATCTATATGCATGGTACGGTGCAACTTCTTTAGGCAGCCACCAGGGAAAATTTTGAGCTGGAAATAAGTATTTAATGCACTCAAAAATATCACCTCCCACAAGACAATGCCAGCTTTAAATAAATTGTATAAATAAAGTAATCCTAGAGCCAAAATTTATTTAATTAACACAATAAATTACATAACAAATTACAAGTTATTTTGTTGGGAACTGTGAGTGAGTAAATATTAATAGAGCCTTAAATGGCTAACGAATTTATGTATGCCCTGCACGCCTCTGCGCTTTTCTTGTTATTTATAAATATATGTTTGTACATATATATGTTGTGTTTATGTCTTTTCAGATTCCAGAGCCTCTTGCAACACATCCACATCCCACATAATGGACACATAATTGTTTGAAAATGAAGTGGCTAAGCTGAGCACTTTTGGTAATCACTTTTGTTTCTAGTTTGAGACAAAGTTTACCGTGCTACAGAAAGTTCCTCGAAGTTCGTGCTGTGGAGGCTCGACTGTACACACACACATATATATATATATACATGCATACCTATATATATATATATATATATATATATTGTAGTGTGCGGTTTTGGTGGCGCGCCTTGAAGTATGCATTATTTTTACGTGTCAGTGCGCATTTTTGGCATAATTGAAGCACAAACAGCGACAGAACCGGAGCGGAGCTCCAGCCTCAGCTTCTGTCTCCTTCAAGCTGAAGGTCGTTGCGGGCCAGGCCCGCCCACCCCCTCTATATAGGAACCCCTGCTTGTCAGCACCGCTTTTGGCAAAAGTTAACATTGCGTGCATGCAGCTCGACTGGACTTGGATTAAGTTTTTCACTTTTTTTTTTGGGGGGGGGTGCAAAAGGAGGGGAAGGGTTATTCTTTTTTTGTTCACCCGCTCGTTCCTACCGCACACAGCGAAAAGGAAAAGGATATAAAGGATATGGGAATATAGACAGGCAAAGTTTTGTGTCACGCCTTTTTCCACACAGCCCGCATCTTTGGCCCCCGACACGGAGAAAAACAAGCAGCGCCAACAAAAAAATTTGTCATCAAATCGATTTTTCCATTGCCAAAAAAAAAAAAAAGAAATCCCTGGCAAATATAAAAATTTTATATCCAGCTGCGTCCCTAAGAATATTTCGGTGATTCCCGCAGGACGAGGGGGGGGTTCGACCTCCTTCCTCCCCCCATTTTGAATTGTGAAACAAACAGCGAAACGAAAGGGAAAAATGCAGTTGAAAGGTTCGAAATTAATTGTCAATAAAAGAGCGAACTGGATTCTGTTGTTGTTGTTGCCACTAGGTGTTAAATACTTAAAAAAGTGTACAAGACTGCTGTTGTTTACAGATTTTATTGTATTTGCCGGCTGCCTCCGCCCGTTTGCATGTGCAATTAAACAAAGAAAAACAGGAACATGCCGAGTCCTTGTATTAAAATCGATTGATGGGCATTAAGGGTAATGAAAATCGAAAGAGGCGCCGCCATTAACAATTAATTAATTGCAAAAATTTAATGCCATTTACATACCTTTTTTCAACACGGAGTTGCATTTATATTTCCATATACATATATTCATGCAAGCTCCAAATAAAGGTTTTAATGAGTGTTTTGTAATTTAATTAAATTAGCAAAGAAGGGACTTAAGGGGTTTTAATACTCTTCTGTAAACATTTATTTATTTAGTTTAAAACTTTAGTTTATTCTATATTCTCCCCGCACTCTCCACTCCCCTCTGAGTGGGGGGATTTCAAATCACTAATGATTACTGCGGCGCTTTCAAGGGTGTCCTTTGATATCCATAAAACGGCTGCTGAAAAGTATGCAATAAAATTGTTGAGCCATCAAATTCTGTGAATGGATTTGCCTCTTTTTACGATCTAACTTTGCATAGCATAGTAGTTCCTTGGCCATTTCTGGCTTTCTTATAGAATATTTCTCTTCTTAGTTAAATCTTACTTTTACGATTCTGTTCGATTTGCTGCATTTGCAATTAAATTGAAATTTTGTTCACGGTGCATTCAGCCACCGCCCTTAACCGCGTCTGCTTCTTTTAGCAGTTTTTAAATGAGATTCTGTTTTATGTTCACTGATCCTATATAGAGTCGAATTCCGACCCGTGCCCCCTTTCGCATTTAACGACTTGTGCGGTTTTTTGGGGGCGGTGGGTGGCGACTGCTGGTGTTCTCGTGGGCGTGGCCGCGCTGTTTCTGGTCGACTCTTATGTAAAAACCTAATTAAAAGTGCTTTATTATGCAATTAAAGCAGATAATGTCACATTGCAGTGCGGTTTAGGGGGTGGCAGAGGGCGTTTCGCCTTCGGTGGGGTTCGGAATTTATTTGGTTTTAATGGGCGGCTGTGTGGGGCGGGTGTGGGTGTGGGCGTGGGTTAGCTGCCAAGGCGTTACGCATTTGCCAACTGATTTTCCAAAAACTGATATTGGGTAAAGAGAACAATGCACTCGCCTTGGCACCCAGGCAAGTAAGCAAGCAGCAAGCAAGCCTTTTCCCCCCAACTAATCCCGCTCTTGAGGGGGAAAAACTCTATGCTCTATGCTGGGTTCCCCGTCACCTCCCTCCCTTTCCCTCATTGTTGACAATTGTTTTGCATAAATTCTTTTTTTTTGTTTTTTTTTGTTTTTTCTGTTGGCTAGCAAAATGTAAAATCCTCACTTGTTTGTCCATTGGCGAGGACGAGAACGAGGACGGACTCGACTCTCTCTCACTCTCTGCATTTCCCCCCTGCTTTTCCCTAAACACTTTGTGGGTGGCTGCAAAGAGGTGGGGGAAGGGGTGGGGGAAGGGGGGGGGGTACAACTTTTCCCTTGTCTTTGCTTTGTCCTGATTTATGTGCCTGGTGCATTTCTGTCATAGCCCCTAGTCCCCCGGCTCCCCCAGTATCAGTATCCTTTGGTTTTTGGTCCTGTTTTTGGGCGACAGTTCGGAGTGCTGAGCCAAAACTTCACACATTCCCCGACAGCCCCGAAATGTATTTATACAAACATAAAATATGCTAATTTATTGCTGTTGATTTTAATAACTTGGGCCCAGCCCACATAAGTATGCAGTGCTTATCGATGCCGCTTCCTGCCCACTTTCGGGGCCGATGGCCGTAATTGGAGCACAGAGGGTTAAAAATATGGCCTGACACTTACATAAGTCACTCAGCTGAGCCTCAGTCTCGGTCTCGGTCTCAGTCTCAGTCTCAGCTTCAGCTCTCCTTCGCTCGAGTGTAATAAATTCAGCTTCTTTTACTGTCAGTCCATTTCATTTTTCCTTAGGCACATTAAAGATGCAGCAGTACGTTTTATTACAGCCCCAAGTACTGCATACATATGTCGTATTTACTTTTTTCCCTCGTTTATTATACATGCCAGCAAAAGTTTTTGGCCATATCCATGGCTATATATATTGGCTAACATGAAAAAATATATATAGCAAAGCAGTAGCAGCAGCAGCAGCAGCAGCACCTCCCTCTCTCTTGACTATGAGTAGAAAGTTGCTTAACTAATGAAGCGCCTTACATGTCCTCGTGACAGTCAACAAATATATATATATGTATATATATACATATACACACACACGCCCCGTTCTGCAAATAAAAATATAAATAAAAGTGCCGGCAAATGACAGTCATCGCTGTTGGGCCCTCGTCTCTTATTTCCCATTTCTTTATTCTTTATTCTTTATTAGCAAACAACCAAGTCGAGGGGACAAACACAGGCTGATTAGCGGACTTAATTGCGAACTAAATATGAGCTAAAACCAGAGCTAAAATATGGTTACATAAGTTTAATCAGCTACGAATTTATTATTGCCTATTTTCCATTTCAAAACATTGATGGATGATGGCCCATAAAAATGTACAACTTATTCAATAAAATATCAATTTCAAGATAATTTCAGTTACAACCAAAGGTGGTTTTTCGTATCAAGTTTGGGCCAAGTTAAGGCCAAGTTCTGCTAAGTTTTGTGTATTTTCTTGTTTTTGATTGATGACATTTAATGAGAGACTCCAATAACAAATTATATTTGGACACAGTATTGATGAGGACCCAAAGAGAATAATAATATTAAAATAAAGTTTGACACCGATAAGGTGGCATTAAATTAAATCCTTTCCTTCTTTCTTCCTTTTATTTGTTTCCATTAAATAAATGAAATTAAATAAATAATATTTTTCTTCTTTAATTGATTTTCTTTGCCAATCTGTGGCTGACCTAACCCACGGGGCGGACCAAAGCCCACAATAAACTCAAAGCTGCATTTATTAAATAAATATCATAAGCTGCGACCTATATTTGTAGTATTTTCACCTAGATTTCTTGCTGATCTCAGATGTTATATATTAAGTTTGGGGGGTGGCATGAAAAGAAGAAACGATCGAAAATGTGCAGGCGATGCAGAATACTATTATCTTATATGGGAACCGATCTAGACTTGATATGCTGACCTCCATGTTTCCGGTTTGGAGCTCATATTAATGTTTATATATTTTACTAGGTATTTAAGGTTTTTTGATGATAAAAATAATATATATTTTGTGACAGAAAACATATTTAATTAAGCTTAATTTGTAAACATTAATTTACAGCTTTTAAATTGAATTACATTTCGTTTTTTATTATTTCTCAATATTTGTGGGTTTTTTAATAAATAGAAATGGCTTTTTATTAAATTTTAACTAATATTTACTTTGGTTTAAAAGTAAGAAATTTAATTTAAAATTAAATAAGGCAAAAGTTGATTTTTATTTAGTTTAGAAATTCAATGTAAATGTTTCCCATACAAAATATAATATATTATAATATTTATATTTATTTATATATAATATTTAATGTTTTTTAATTTTAAATCGTTTTGAAATGATTTAAAATATATTTTAAACAATTGTTTAGTCTGAGAATAATACAATTTATTTCATGTAATAGTTATTTATAACTTTAAATTTAATTATGAGGGAAATACACATTCTTGAAGTCCAAGTTCATTGACATTTTAAAGGTTTATCCCTCCACAATACCTGACCTTTTTTTTAGGATAAGAATATAGTATATTCTCCTTAGATCCACCACATTCAAGCTGTCAGTGTGTCTGAAATGGCATCGGCTTGGGCTTCATCGGCCTCTCTGGCTTGGCTCCACTCCGCTTTTCGCTTGGCACAGCACATTTTTAGTTTCGGGCGAAGTTATAAAAACCACCTGACCGCCGTTCCACCAGCACTGTCGCCCATCGGTTCGCCATGTGGAAGTATCATCTGCTCGGTTCCCTCGCCCTCTTCGCCGCCGCTTCCAGTTGTCTGGGAGTCGTCGCCTTCGAGTCCCTGCTGGAGGATAGCAGCTTGGATCCGGTGCTGGATCGTCTAAGGCGGCAGCAGCAGATTGTCCAGGAGGTGATTGTGGAGAACAACTTCGGGGGTCCTGGTTTTGGTGGCCCAGGCTTTGGAGCTCCTGGCTTTGGAGGTCCTGGCTTTGGAGGTCCTGGCTTTGGTGGCCCAGGCTTTGGGGGTCCTGGCTTTGGGGGCCCTGGCTTTGGGGTTCCGGGCTTTAGAGGTCCTGGCTTCGGGCGAGGTAAATTTGGCGATTTTGCCCGCAGCTACGACCAGGACGAAGAACCAGCGGCGCAATATGGGACATCCAGCGGAATACCATCGCCATCCTGTCCGCAAAACTACGTGTTCTCCTGCGGAGCTGTCATCCGTCCAGTTCCCTGCGGTTCCAACTCGTGCGGGGGCTATTAGGATAACCTATTAAAAAATATATATATTAAAATAATAAAATTTAACTGTAATCTAAAATTTGCATTGACTTATTGGCATTCTAGAAAATCTGAGAAAATATAAAAATAGTTAATCTGAGAGATAAATACATAGTATAAAAGATATAAGTTCTAAGAGGTAGATAGTCTAAAAAAAGATAGTTAATCTGAGAGATAGGAAATCTGAGATAAAATTATATTTAGTCAAAGATAGAGCGACATATAAAGAGATAGACATTAGTGCCTTTATAAATTGATTTCTTCACTTTTAATGATTAAGATTAAAACATTTTAAATAAGTAATCCAGTTACGTTTAATTACTCTATTAAATTGCTTTGCCCTGCTGTGAGTTTTGCTATTGACAATTATATCTATATTTATTTATATACTATTATTTGTGTATATATATTTTTTGTACAAATTACAGCTACATATAAATCACTGTAACGATTTAATGACTTTCATAAATAAAGCTAGCCACGGGTCCTTGTTGCCTTTCGCAATGGAATCATCCCGATGACACTTAATGGCAGTCACAATGGGAATAAAATCCATGTCGAGTGCCGACTTACCCGCCATATATATATATATATATATATATATATATATATATATATATACCTTCCTGCAGCAACCCGCAGCACTCCCAGTCGGCCCCCAAATTAAAGTTCCATTTGCAGTAAGATGACTTCTGAGTGTAGTTTATGTCATTTGTCTGTCAACTTGTTGTTTACATTTTAGGGCCCATTTTGCGCTACTCCAGCTAAGCTTAATGTTGCAGTTAAACTCAGCAAAAAGTGTATGGCACTTGTTATTTATGCTGACACATCCACATTCACATTCGCATCCACGGCACGGCTAGAGGACTCTCCAGGATGCCACTGAGGGTGGGGGGATGTGGTGGGCGGTAGGATGATGGTCTCTGGCGATGAGTTTCAGTTGTGGCTTTTACAGCAATTTTATATGAAAAAGGCGATTTTGATGAAATGTGTACCTACGTTATGGGGAACGGGGGGCAGGGACTCCACCACCCCATCATCACAGCCACAGCATCCATCGAGTTCTCGCTGATTGTTTATATTCGGCACTTTTACGGCATTACACTATAGGCATATACATACATAACAGTATATATATATATTTATATATTTATATATATTAAGGGGCTGTTTAGTTTACCTGACACTTTCAAGTTAACCGGAGTGTAAGGAAACGGTCCTAAGTACATATAATTACTCTTGTTTGTCAACGTCTACGGGGAAAACAGTTTTTCAGGGGCAGGGACAGGGGGGCGGTAAGGGAAATTCTCCGGTTTCAGTTCTTGGTTCTTCCCCTCTGTCTCACTTTTGACAAAATCAATATTTGGCCAGTGTTTTTCGACCAATAAAAATTAAATGGCAACCAGAGAGCAGAGCAGAGCACAAGTTTTCGGCTTTCTGAATGTGCCAGAAAATGTTTTAGTGGCAACAAGCAAGGCTATTAGACAAAAGCCAACAAAAGGCAAATAATTACATATGCATACAAATGCCAAAACCACTTAGGCCAGAGATCGTGCTGCCTTAAATCGGCATCGGAATCTGAATATTGGCCAAATGCTATTTCCCCTAATTAAGGCTTTGAAGTTTCGTTTTGCAATTTTATACGAAATTTTGTGTGTTTAAATGGGGTTTGAAGATGGGCGAAAAATAAATAAAACTGCTTGTTTTATATTTTATTTTATTTTATTTATTTTATTGAACTTTAACAGAGGAAAAGTCACTGAAATTTGAAGGCAGAAAGATCGTTTGCCCTTCCTTTATATCGCTCTTGTTCTTTATATATTTTTTATATTATATTTTTTATTTCCTGCCATAGTAATTAAATTACAAATATAATTTAAAATAAAAATCAAGGAAAAGCCTGACCTATAACCTGGTTATCCTTAAGAGAGAGCGAGACTGACTGAGACTGGCGGCCATCAAGTTTTCATTTAACGAAATCCGGATTTATTTGAAAGTAAATAAGGACCACGGGATACCCGTGAGACCAATTAACTTTGTTCGCTGTAAAATGCCATCTGGTTGAATATGAAATCCCAGTTGCAGGCTCAAAAAGAAACCAAAAACAAAACCAAAAACAAAAAAATACATATAAAAATACAACAAAAAAAAAACTGGAAAAAAAGTCAGCGTTTTTGCGACGGCGTCGGGCCCAGCGAATATAAAGTCCCAGTTCCGGCCAAAATAAATCTCTGTCCCCGATTCCCTGGTCCCAGGTCCCTGTCCGGTCTCCGGCCCGGTCACCACCCGGTCACCCATGGCTAAGACCCCTTTTTGGACAATCATCGCATCTCCGCTGGGGGTCACACCCAAAGTCACAAAAGTCACGCCAACGTCAGCAGTGATCAGTTTGAATGGGGTGGAAAGCGGCAGCAGGAAAAGCGCTGGCCTGGGTGGGGTCCCAGCCTCGGTTTCGGTTTCGGTTTCGTTTTGGTTTCGCTACGCTTTTGGTGGAAAAGTGCGAGAGAGCGGAGCGGCCGCAATCTGTGGGCCATCATCATGGGGCGACATGGCCATCGACATGGACATCTACATCTACATCGATGGCCATCGAGGACACGTGTCCGTCGTGGTTTGGGGCTAGGATGGGCCAGGCATGGCATGGCATGGCATGGCATGGCGCTGCGACAAATGGTCTCCGGACCGGAGTCGCAATGCGAATTCCGGCCACAAAAGCACGGACTCTACAATGGCCACTTCCTTGCCACCTTTCCGGCGGACCTTATGCGTCCTCCGGTGCTCATTTCTTTTTCTCTTTCTCATTTCTCGTTGCCCATTGCCCGTTGCCCGTTGCTCGTTTTCATTTCTCGTTTTCTGTTGTCGTTTTTGGCTTTGTTGACAAATCATTCTATGTGCGTGTGTATGTGTGTGTGTGTGTTTGGGTAGGGTGTGGGGGCGTGGCATGGAGCAGTCAGGTGGTCCATTGTCCCGTCTAACTGGTATATCATTCATTCAGCCGGGCAACGGATACGCCGATGTTGGGCCAACGTCATCTGGCACTTGGCAATGCACCTGTCCTCTTCCATTGGTTGGCTCCTCCTCCCCCTGATTTACCCACGAAACTAGCTTTGGTTACATGTGTGCGTACACCACTGGTCAAAATAATAGCTTTGTCTTAAGCCTCGTAAAATATATTAAATAAATTCTAAATTTGGTTTTCGGGCTCGTTAAGGGGGAAAAAACTAACATAGCAAATCAGATTTTGGCCAAATTATTATCTTTTAATTTTGCAATTTGCCATTTACAATTTTAAAACAAGGCTAGATCGATTCTCCACTTAATTCTGATCAAAAATATATATAGGGTTTATGGGTGTAGTCACCCAGGGAAATGCTCAGCTCGAGCACAGTCATCAGCAGTTCGTTGTCATTCTTCTCATCGTCGGTGATGGATTTCTAGAGGATCAGCAATAAAATATGGGCTATAGGATTAAACTGACCGACTGTCCCACTATATTTCTCAATTCTATATTCGAATATTTGGAATTTATTCTTTTAAATCAAACCCATTCCCGGAATACAGCACCATCTCTCTGGGTTGCTTAGGCCCAGCGGCAAAATTCCAATTTAATATGCATTATATAGGCTTAATGGGAAATAAATATGTACATATATATTGTATATAAAATAAGTCGAGATTAACCCGCATTTTGTACTATTTTTCGCTCGATGTATGTGTGTGCCAGGCCAGGCCGTGCCGTGCCGTGCCGCCTGGCAATGAAAGACACAAAGAGTCACTGCATCAATGGGCGAGTTTGAAGGCACGATGACTAGATTACGCTTATAATGAAGGCCTCGGGGGGTGCACACAGTGGGGTTGGGGCTGGTGCTGGGGCTTTGGGTGGGGGTGAGACCCTTAACCCTCTGTCTGTCATGCGGCGAAAGGTAAGCCCAGGACCAGGCCCAGGCCCAGGCAGAGGCGAAAAGGGTACCCACTGGGGGAACGCCAAAGCGAGCAACGAGCTTGGGCCGTTCTCTGCTGCTGCTGTTGCTGCAAAAAAAAAAAAAATAAGGAATTATCATGAATGGAAACTAATCCTGGCCATGCCCTGAAAGCTTATCACAGAGCCGGCTTTCTGTGGGGTCTTTAAAACTTATATATATATATTCTTTATATATGTCTGTACATATAGTGAGCTCTGCGGCTTCATCATTGAATTTACAGAAATTTTTGTAATATTCAGCCGCCTGCCGAGCAAAGGAAAACTTACATTACTCCAGTAGTTTTTTGAGGGAAATTAAAAAAGGGGCGAGAGAGCATTGCAGCTTTCAGAATTTTCACTCAATGGCTGCCTGACCATTCAGGCTAGCCAGCTCATTGGATTAAGGATTAAGGAAACACATGAAACTCTGAGGAATTCCCTTAAAGTCTCGATTTTACCAGAAAAATAATTGCAAAAACCTAAAGTTTCCCCCAAAATCACACTTTCCCTTGGGGTTTCTACTAAATTAATAAAAGGCATTTGTTAAAATTGTTAAAATTTCATTAGAATTCCCTCCTGTGTTGTCCTTGCTGTTGTTGTTGCTTTCTAAACTATTTTTTAATAACAAGACCGACTTTTTGGAGGCAACAACAACGACGGCTACTTTGACAGTTTATCACTCAGCCAAAAGTTTGTTGGCGGAAAAACTTAAATGGTTCTGTTTTTTTCCCCCGCAACGGGAAATAAAATTAGCAACTTTTCAGGAGGCTGTGAGGCTGGGACAGCTCCTTAATATTGATTAAGTTTGGCCGAAAAAGGTAATACGAAAATACCTTTTGTACCTTTGCCATTAAGGAAAGGTGACCGGCCAGCAGGAGCAGCGTTCAACGAACCCTCGAAAATAACCCACACACATACTGAGAGCGAAACCGAAGGGAACTTTATTTCTATAATCAGGATTCATGACATGAAATGACCGTCGAATGGAAATATTGTTGTGCATTTTTATTGCAGCTACGGGGAATCTCGGATGTGAAGAGTTCATTCAACTGTGCCAAGTGAACTCAACTTTATTTTTATTTGTTTTGTTTTTTTATTTTATTATTTTGCATTCTTTGCAATCTCCCCTTTAATATGTATATATATATATTTTAAGTGTTGTGCCTTTTTAATTATCCTTTTGGCGAGATGATGAAGGAAAAAAGTGTATATAATACACTCACCCACGCTCTTACTGCATCCAGATTCCTGCTCCCTGCTCCCTGCTCCCCTGCTCCTCTGCTCCCCTTAAACTTTACTTTTCATTTGTAATTATAACAATTCCGTAGGAGGAAGGAGGAGCAGTGGCGGGTACAGAGAGATGAAAAACTGGCAAATGGCGAAATGGCGGTGCTTATGTAATTACAACACTTCTCTAGAGGAGGCTGGCGGCCCGGCCCAAGCCGAGTTGCGAACTCGGGACGCTGAATGGGGATTACTTCCAGCGGACCCACATAGTTCGGGTAATTCCCGGTTAATTGGACTGTCAATTGATGCGGGCCGTGTGGAAGTGACTGGCTGGAATGGTGCTGATGCACCCACCCAGTCCCAAACATTGGAAACTTTGTTCGCCCAGCGAGTTTTCCAAGCTCCCTTTAGTCCCCACCCTACCCACCTCTCCCCCCATTCCCCCCATTGCAGTCCCACTTGTGCCTTCTCTCCTGTCTCTTAACATTTGTGCAATATTTTGCCATGAATTGACGGGCTCGTTGATAGGCATTCCGATAGTTTATGGGGCCTGGACGGGGGTGCAGGATCCGGGTTATTTGTATGGCCTAAAACTTTTTACCAAAAGCCCGATGCAGGAACAGGAGCCGAAGGGGGGAAGGGCCCAAAGCTTGTTTGCAAATTCAATTGAAATTGCATTTGAAATCATTTCGGCATTTAGCATTATTATACAATATTGTAGCTGTGTATATATAACTATATATATATACTATATGTATGTACGGTGTGTGTTAGTTTGCAATTTACCACAATTTGCACAATTTATTTGCTTTGACTTTGACTCCTCAACTCGGCACAGCAAGCAGCATTTTGCCCAATTGTGCACATTTTCCATCCTATTTTATTTCATTTGATTTCCATTCCCTTGCAATTCATTTCAATTCCAGTCGCCGCCGCACACACTCCCATTTCCCGCCAGCGCCTACCATCTATTTCCATTTTTATTGTTTCTGTTTCGGCATCATTTTCATTTTCATTTTCATTTTCATTACGACTAAAGTGCGGTTTTCGCACACCCAAAGATTTGACCGACAAACGGACAATCGAGAGAATCCGCAGCAGCCGCATCCTGTATCGTCCTTGTACTGATAGACAGAGAGAGAGAGAGAGAGAGAGCTGGCCCAGAGTGTCGATTGAAAGCAATTTGATTTGGCCAACAATCTGCTGGCTGATTGAGGAATTCCGCCGGATGATAGGCTGCGAAAATTATCGCACATTTTGAGTGCTGTGGCCGTGTACTTTTTAATCGGTGGTGTGGCATGGGGTATGGGGTATGGGGCATGGGACATGAGGCATGGAGCTTGGCGCATTTTGGCGCAGTGGGATTTGCGTTGCCAAAATTGCGTAATGGCTACTAATACAGCAAATGCTAGAATATGACTAGAATGCCAAAAATGCCAGCAGCAGCAGCTCCATTTCCATTTCCATTTCTATTTCCACTTCCATTTCCCATGTACCCCTTCCCCTACCCACATTCCCAACAAAAATAATGGAATTTATTAGCGCGCGCGAGATGTAAAAACATTTCTCGCCCAACGCAGCACAGCTCAACGCATTACTCTTTGGGGAGCCACGCTAGATTGACCACGAATTAAATCCATTATCGGCCTTTCGGCCTGTGCTGATGCTGCTGGTGCTGCTGCTGATGCTCCTCCTGGTGTTGGCCAGCCGGGCCCCTGGTGTGTGTGTATCTATCTATTATTCAAGTTTTAAGTCCCCCCTTTCCTTTTTTGCTCTTCTTAATCCGCTTAAACTCGCTTCGGCGAAACTGTTAAAATTCCAGGATTAGCGGACCTGCACTAACATTGGCTAAGGTCAAACCGTTCGAAAAGCTTGGGTTCCATCAAAGCTGTGGCGCCACAGCGATGTTGAAAGCATGTTACAGTGCACAGTGGCAAGAAAGTTGTGTTAAGTTTAAATCGAAGGAATTGAAATACCTTTGAACATAATAATACAAATAATTGAATAAAAAAAATAATTTAAAATAAATATTAAATATTGCCAAGCATTTGTTTCCAAATATATAATTAAGTTTCTTTAGTTTTGGTATATTTATATGTGAAATGTTTTCACAAATGTTGTATATATTTTTGTTAATTTTGCTTCATTTTTATATTATTAAAAAGGATTAACAGAATCTCCTTTGGCGACAATGTTGCTCTCTTGTTGGCCTAGGTTAACAGCTGTAAAGGCCAGCGGCTAATTAACAGCGCCAGTGGGGCAGCTTAACAGAGCCAGAGGGGCAATGCCTAACAGCGGAAACGGAAGCAATCCTGTCATACGCCTTCCACGAAGATGCCTTCCCCTGCGTAGCAAACCTATTGAACAGTGATGCTCGGTGGTAAGGACATGACACGACAAATGGAAAACTATCGCACAAGAAACCAAACTTAACCATTTAAGAAATAAATATATTGAAAATAAGTTGCCAAGTGAAATTAGCCAAGTCCAAGGATAACCACTCTGATATCGTAGTTAAGTTTAAGGATATATATAGAAATATTTATGCTTTCTCTCAGTTTTTAATAAATGATTTCAGTTTTCTTTTGGAAATAAGAAAATGGCAATTATAAATGATAAATAAATACATTTAAATATGTTCTTAACTGTTTTGTTCTTTTTTTTAAATTTATTTGAGGATAATTTTTATTAACACAATATTTTCACGCTGTTCATCTCCCATTTAAGCTTAATTTATGGCTTGTACCTAAAGTTTATAAATATTTGCCATAATTATTGTCATGTGCTATAAGCCATACATTTATAGGAATCACTGTTATGGTGCATTCTTTATGGCAAACTATGTCCCAAAGCTGGGAAAAGGACGAAAACAAGCTTGTTTCAAACACGCAAACCGTAAAACCAAAAGCTGAAAGCCAAAAGCGGTAGAAAGCGAAGGTCCTTTGCGGCGAAAGTGGACCAAAGTTGCGTTTTCTTTTTGTTGTTGTTGTTTTTGTTCTTTTTTTTATTGCGATTCCCCCCGCTTAAGCTGCAGCTTTCTCTCAGTTGGCCGCGAGTTTTGGCACCGAACGGTCTACGAAAATGAGCGAATTTTCCGGCCGCAGTTCCGTTTCCGCCTGCGCCTGCTCCTCTGCCTCCTTGTTTTGATTATTTTTGTATTATTATTATCATTATTGTTGTTGTTAAAAGGCATAAAAAAGTTAAGATAAAGTGCATTACTTAAAGTGTCCAGAGTGGTGGAAAAGCCTAGCAGTTTTCCATAAAATAAACCCAGAGGATTTTCCCATTTCTGTTGTGGTTTTATTTTGTTTGAGGAAAACCCAGGAGGCCAGATCCAGGTGAGGTGTTGCTCTTGCCTCTGTGCTACTTTCAGCTGTTGTTGTTGTTGTTGTTGCTGTCACGGGATAACCTAGGAAAAGCGCCAGCCAATGTGTGTGTGTATTTCCGCCAAGTTGCTCTAGATTTTCGGGCTTCCCAATTTCCTACGTCTTCGCCTCGCATTTTTGATTACTTTGACTTTCGCCCCCTTTTCACTCTCCATTTCGCAGTGAAAACTTTTTTGATTTCCCCCCTTTTTTCAAGGATGCGTATGGATCGTCCCTCTGGGGGCCACATCCTCATTACAGTTGTCTCTCTGTGTGACGTGACCGGAGTTCATTCCTTTTGTTGCCAGTGGCCGCCTGCCCCATTTTTTCCCCTACAAAAAAAAAAAGGAAGAAAAGAGGTCACTAGCCGCGGCGACACTTTCAGGCCCAAAAGCCTTACTCCACTCCACTCCCATATATGGTACACATATATCGGGCCCAGTATATATCCTATATGATGTAGTATATGACCAGATATCGGGGTGTGCGTGTGCAACAAAAGACAGAGCCAGAGCCAGAGCCAGTGAAATGACCTCGGAGTAGGTTAATGAAAAGTGGCACTACGGCTGCTGGCTGCTGGCTGCTCACTGGGCCTCTTGCCAACTATGTAGCTCTCCTCCCCTGCTCCCCCGTACCAAAAGTTCCTCCTTTAAGCCACAATGTGTGACCAACATAGGTCCCTGCACTTGCACAAATCCAGTGAGAAATATGGCTTTCTCTAAAATCCTTTAATAATAATAAAGGCTTAAAATTGATTTATAATAAATAAATATTTTCGAATAACAAATAATAAATTTAAATTACAACCAACTATGGGTTTCTTCAAGTGTATATAGTGTCTAGTATATAGTTAAAGCCCCCCATTAAGTGCCCATTACACCTGTTATTCTGTCAACGTTTGCTGCATTGCCAGGACATGGCCAGGAGCTGGGCAGGCTAAGCCCCAGGCGAGACTCTAATGCACTTATCCCTGGCCGGCTGGAATATAATTAAAGCGATTTAATGGGGAGCTCAATGAACTGAATGGGCCAGTAAATAGGACATAATATATGTATGTATATGGCAGAGGGCTTAACGAACCCAATACAGTGAGGCTTCAGGGGAAGAGGATAGTTAGCAGCCGTTTAGCTGTAATTCCAGCCGAGTTTCTGGTTAATCGGAGAACCTAGAATCAGGTGGAGGAGTGGGGGAGGCTGCCGGGGGTCAGGTTAAAGTGATCCATTGTCAACCACCCTGCCTTCCCTGCCCAACCTGTCCATCAATCCTGCCGCTTTGAAGTGGCAATGCCTGCGTCTTTGGTTACAAATTCAATTGAAAAACTGTCAAAGTTTTGTGATTGAGAACGAGTACGAGCAGCACCTGTACCCGCCTCCGCACACGCCCCACACCCCAAGCCATGATGAGGCAAATCTCTGGGTGTAAAGTGATCCAAGATGAAAGTGTTTTCCTCCGCCTTCGCCTCTGCCACTAAATCTAAATCTAAATCCAATTCTTTGCCGTTAGTTTCCAATGAAAACATTCGGGTTTTATTTTCGTTTCGTTTTGTTTTCCCTGACATACAGTATGACTCATTGATGGGCGCTTCTGGAGGAACTGCTGCATCAACCCATTGACATACATTTTACTATATCATCTCTGCCCTGGAGTGTCTTTATTTCTAAGAAACTTCTCGTCTCTTTGCGGTGACAGGAATGCTTCATAGTTGTTGCTGAACCCACATGGATGGGAGTCCTCCGCCGGCGATGATGAGCTTCACCATCAGCCTGGCCCTGCTGTTGCTGGCTGTCCTGGTTATGTGCCTGCTCTTCGCCTGCCACTGCCTGGGTCCGAGGGCCGCCAACTGGATGCGGATGAGGTCCAGCAAGGAAGAAAAGATCGGATTGTCCAACCACAAGCACAAGCTCTTCCATGCCAATGGCTATATGGCCAGTGTGAGTGTGAAATTTAATTATATTTTGTATTTGTTTTTTTAATTTATTTAATAAAATCATAAAAGTAACTGAAAAGTATTTTTCTAGATTTAAGAAAAATCCGTAGGAAATGTTTTTGGATTTGGGAAAACAGTTTTCAGGAATTAAATAAATAAATAAAATGTTTGTGGTTTTAATTTTTATATTAAATTATTTTTTCATAATAAACTTCCTCAAATTTAGATATTTTTTCTACTGATTTTGGCTTCGTTTAGTTTCTTTTTTTAAATTAAGGATAAATTCAATTTGTTTTGCCTGCAAATTCTTTTATTAAACCTAAAATTTATGCAACAAATTGTAAATTGAAACTACAAATCCCCTCGCACAGATCCAATCCGGCTCGGAGTTCCTGCTGAGCACCAGCGGCAGCTTCAAGCGCTTCGACACCATCGACAAGGACGACTACAATCGATCCCAGCAGACACAACTGCTGCTGATCAACGGCGGCGGCTCCTTAGCAGCGGGCGCCTCCTCCTCCGGCACCACCGTCGTGGAGGCCACCACACCGATGTGGAATCTGCCGCTGGCGGATGGCGGCATACCCCCGCAGCCACTGCGGCCAGCACCAGCTCCGGCTTCAATCGGAACTCCCAACAGCGCCGGACCTGCCAGCAAGACGGTGTCCTTCTCCTTCAGCCAGGTGAACGAGGTGGGCGGCAGTGCATCGGTGGCAGCTGCCGGGGAACAGGAACGTCGCTCGTGCCTCCGGCTAAACGGCGCATCCGGTGGGGGCATCCTGCCACAGCCGCTGGAGGCACCGCCGCCGCCGCGGCTGACCACATCGGCGTCGGTGAACCTGTCGGCCACCGCCATACCAAGACCAACGGCCAAGCGACAGGTGTCCCTGCAGCAGGGCATCAATGGAGGTCAACAGGTGGCCGCTGCTCCAGCTTCTGTTCTAATCGAGGAAGCGGAGAGGAAAACGCCGGCGCTGAAGCGCAGGAACTCCAGCACCAATCCCTTCCTGTGCGAGTCCACGGAGCAAATGCCCAATCCCAATCCTCAGACAGAGTCACCTGTCCCGATCCCTGCTCCTGCTACCGCTGCTCCGCCCCAGAAAACAGAGCCTATCCAAAGTCAAGCGCCTTCGGTGGACACCGGCTCGCCTCACCATAATGGCAATCCCTTTATGGAGTCTCAGAGCCTGTCCAGTCGCTTGATGAAGCTCCACAACACCACGAATCCCTTCACGGGGCTGTCGCAACGGGTCAAGGGTCCGCATCTGCTGCAAAAGACCATCTCCGAGGACTATCTCTTCCGCAAACTGGGCGTCGGCCATTCCATGGCCAATGGCCACGTAAATGGCAATGGAAATGGGAATGGCAATGGCAATGGCAATGGCACCTGGTCCTTTGGACGCTCACTGCTGCGCCAGGACTCCACCCTAAGCCTGAGCATGGGCCTGGGCAGGCGCAACAGCTCCCAGATCTCATTGGATTCGGGCTCTGGATCGGTGAGCGGCTCCCTGGAGGGCATAAATCTGGAGCGAGCCATCTCCTGTGACTCTGTGACCTCGGACTCGACGCTCTTCCTTGACCAGCTGGATCAGCCCTACACCCAGATCACAGGATATCTCTGCGTGGGCCTCAACTACGACAAGTGAGAAAATGTTGCTTGGCTAATTCAAGGCCTTATTTGGATATGTATTCCCCTTTCTAGGAACAGCATTAGCAACGAGGGCATGGAGCTGACGGTGAGTGTCCTGGAGGCCAAGGGCCTCATCTGTCCGTTTAGCGTGGAGTCACTGGACACCTTTGTGCGCATCTACCTGGTTCCCGATCATCCCGGTGCCATGCAGACCAAGGTGAGTGCCTGGGCACATCTCGAAAGAGTATACGGAGAACCGAACCGCTCCCGTTCCAGGTGGTCCAGGCTGCCCTGACGCCCTGCTACAATGAGAGCTTCAACTTCTGGCTACAAAAGCGGCAGGCGAGGCACTCCCTCTGGTTCCATCTCTACCACAACGGCCCCGCCCACACCCTGATCGGGGAGGCGGAGATGGAGATTGGGGAGATGCCGCGCCCAATCACCACCTGGATACCGCTCTCGGACTCGCGCAAATGCAATGCCCGCTGGGGGGAGCTGATGTTCTCCCTGAGCTACCTGCCCACGGCGGAGCGACTCACCATTGTGGTGGTGAAGGCCAGAAATCTCAAGCTCGACGCAGACCAGGCCCCGGACGCCGTGCAGAGTGTGTTTGTGAAGGTCTATCTGATGGACAACGATCGCAAGGTGCTGAAGAAGCGCACCTCGCTGAAGCGCAAGGATCGGAGTCCGATCTTCAACGAATCAATGATATTTAATGTGCCGCCACCAAGCCTGACCACCACCCAGCTGAGGCTCACCGTGTTCGGGGTGACCGGCGGTGGCGGTGGAACTCCTGTGGCCCTGGGTCATGTAGTGGCCGGGAGCTGTGCTGTGGGCAAGGGACTGCGGCACTGGCACCAGATGCTCTCCTCGCTACGCAAACCGGTGGCCATGTGGCATGTCCTGCGGCGGGCAGTCAATCAGCCGGTGTTTACGGGCGGCGCCGAGGCGGTGGTGGCCGCCATGCAAAGCACACTGCAGCGCTCCAGCGCCAAGCGGAACAGCATTGTCTAGGAGATCCAGCGGCTCCTCTGATCGTTGGACACAAATTTTCCGCCTCGTTCGCTGGCACTCAATTTGACGCGTTTTAGTTGGAAAAAAGAAGAAGCCACATGAGAAACCCCTTTCGGTAAAGGAGAGGAGGAGGAGTCAGTGACAAATCCTTGTGGAAAATCGCATTTACCACGCCCACGTTTACTCTTGCCCTGAGAATTTCTTACTTTTCTACTGCTTCCCCGAACCAGAAGTATTATTATAGAGAGACAAGAACCCCGCACCAAAGGACAAACGAGCCTATTAACTAGTTATATATACATATATATATATGAAACATATATTAATGTCGCGCACTAATTGTTATATAATGGATTTTACTGTACCGAGCATATGGACTCGTATCTGATAGTTTTGGAGTCCGCGCACTTGTTGAGATTTATTGTTGCATACGGGCAAGCGAAATAATTGTGTTTCTGGGTTTTCTTCATTAAATTATATTAATTTTAATTAAGAATATAAATTTAAATAATTCTTGAATGCCTTTAAAATAATTCTAAAACTCTCTTTTTGGGGTTTTCTTTATTCAATTAAATATTTATTTTGATTAAGAAGATAGCTTTTAATATTTCTTAAATACCTTTGAAATATTTATAAAACTCTCTTTTGGGATTTTCTTCATTAAATTATATTAATTTTAATTAAGAATATAAATTTTAATAATTCTTAAATACCTTTGAAATATTTATAAAACTCTCTTTTGGGGTTTTCTTTATTCAATTATATTTATTTTGATTAAGAAGATACCTTTTAATATTTCTTAAATACCTTTGAAATATTTATAAAACTCTCTTTTGGGATTTTCTTCATTAAATTATATTAATTTTAATTAAGAATATAAATTTTAATAATTCTTAAATACCTTTGAAATATTTATAAAACTCTCTTTTGGGGTTTTCTTTATTCAATTAAATATTTATTTTGATTAAGAAGATACCTTTTAATATTTCTTAAATACCTTTGAAATATTTATAAAACTCTCTTTTGGGATTTTCTTCATTAAATTATATTAATTTTAATTAAGAATATAAATTTTAATAATTCTTAAATACCTTTGAAATATTTATAAAACCCTTTTTTGGGGTTTTCTTTATTCAATTAAATATTTATTTTGATTAAGAAGATACCTTTTAATATTTCTTAAATACCTTTGAAATATTTATAAAACTCTCTTTTGGGATTTTCTTCATTAAATTATATTAATTTTAATTAAGAATATAAATTTTAATAATTCTTAAATACCTTTGAAATATTTATAAAACTCTCTTTTGGGGTTTTCTTTATTCAATTAAATATTTATTTTGATTAAGAAGATACCTTTTAATATTTCTTAAATACCTTTGAAATATTTATAAAACTCTCTTTTGGGATTTTCTTCATTAAATTATATTAATTTTAATTAAGAATATAAATTTTAATAATTCTTAAATACCTTTGAAATATTTATAAAACTCTCTTTTGGGGTTTTCTTTATTCAATTAAATATTTATTTTGATTAAGAAGATACCTTTTAATATTTCTTAAATACCTTTGAAATATTTATAAAACTCTCTTTTGGGATTTTCTTCATTAAATTA